>JAAZQE010000477.1:0-22862 GCA_013620735.1 Clavariopsis aquatica | reverse complement strand
CCCCCCCCCCCCTGGTCGCAAAGCAGGAAGGGATCGGCCATCTTTGAAACGAGTTCCCGATGCTTTGTTTTGCTACCGTACACATACCGGTACATGTACAATAATATATATATATATATGTACCAAACAAAGTTACAATCCAAAGGGGGCAATGGGGAGTGAGCTGCTGGTTGCTGACATGAGAGACACGGAAGGGAAAAAAATGGATGACGGACGGCCTTGAAACCAACCATGAGCACTCCCTTTTTGGCGGGGGTTGGTTATTTTCTAAATCTGGTTCAAACCAACACCGTCCCGTTGTCGTGAAAAAAAAAATACTACATTGTGCACGCTCCTTATTTTATTTTCCTCCCCTCTTTCTCTCTTTCTTTCTGTGTTTTACGCAAATGGCTTACTAAATAAAATGAAATCCCAAACTAACGTCAGCATCTCCCATCCACCCCAGTTTTTTAGTTTTTTTGGTTAGGGGGGAGGGGAGGGAAGAAACACACAGTCAGATTTTAAACGGGCTGAAATGGTAAATGTTTCGCCTTTGGTGTCTTGTGTCATGTCTGACTTTTGTTTCTCCACTGTTCGTGTGCATGGAAGTTGGATTGGAATAATAAAAAATTTATTAATTTTTATTAATTTTTATTTTGGGGGGTGGGAGTTTTTGTGTTCTTGGATTATTATTTTTATAGCCTGGTGTTGTGTGCGGACCGATGCAGTAATAATGCACCGTAGGTTTTTAGGTGCTAGCTAGCTAGCTAGTAACGGGAATAAACGGGAATCAATCACTACGCAAAATATACGTATAGTAACATCATCCTTTGCCGTGGTTACTCGCACGATAGATCCTATTCATGGTACAAGATTCTTCCCTTCCTTTCCTTTCCTTTCCTTTCCTTTCCCTCTTATTCACCGAGGGCGGTTGCACGGGTAGGAGATATGCGGAAATGGCTGGGTCACGTGTGTGTGTGTGTGTGTGTGTCTGTGTGAGTTGGGGGTGGAACTTTGGAGCTATCATGTGTAGTACCATATCGACCAAACAAGGCTGGGTCTTGTATTTTTTTTTTATTTTCTTTGGTTTGTCTTCCATTTCTATCTTCTCGTTGTCTCTAGATGGAATATTCAGACGCCGGCAACCCGTGTAGACCTGGGCCATCTCTTATGCAATACCCACGTGTAAAGTAATACAAAGGTGCTGAATCATATACATGAATGGAAGCAAAAAACAAAATCTTGGTTGTAGACGGTACATGTTCCCTCCCAAACGGCTTATTATTTGTTATGCCATATGAATGTCCGCAGCGAGTCCCAGTCGTCCGATTGAACATAACTAGAGGGGAGGCACAGTCAGCACAAATAACTATCCTTTCGCCTTTTGCTCTAATGAGCCAACGGCATGAAATCCTTCCTAGCAGAAGAACCAGGGCGGAGGAAAAGTAGAAAAAAGGAAGAAAGAAAGAACTGAAAAAAAATGGGGAAACTCACATATAACTCATGCTGCTCCTCAAACTCGATTGCACCGTCTCGGGGTGCCACCTAAACACATACATAACCGCCGCCCAACTCAGACTCGCAAATGCCGGCCAGGCATTTCGTATCACTTCTTTCCTCAACTGCTCGTTGGGTATCAGGCCCATTCCACCACCGCCTCCCTCGATCTTGCCAACGCCCCGTGGCTGCACGGCTAGCTTCGCGACGGCGAGACATACGCGTGCAAACACGTAGATGACAATCTGTTGGGAGACGGAGTTGTGAATGTCCCGGCCAAACACAGTGTACCCGCCAAGCAGACCGGCGAGGAAAGAATCGTAGTGGCGCTCTTTGCCCGTTGGGGACGTGCGCTTTAGGAATAGCATGGCGGATTTGTAGACGAGTGCGAAAAAGGCGAGGTTGCGGGCGTGCTGGCGCGTGGCATTGAAGACGAGCCGGGCTTTTGTGCGGAGTCTGCATCACATGCTGTGTGGTTAGGATCGACGGCTTGGACGAGTGTGGATTGCGGTTCGTGGGTAGAGAGAGAGAGAGAGAGAGATGTAGAGAGAGGAAGAGGGAGAGGGAGGGACACATACGAGCCGGATCGGAAGAGGACTATCATTCTATAGACGCGCAAAGTTAGCTACACACAACACAGTTGTACGCGAGAGGAGAACGTACACCAAGGCGTGCGGAAACCGCACTTTCGTGCCGTATACCAGGCCATTCCGCATTCCTTTCACGAGCGTGAGAGCGTCATGGTATTTGGGGTCTAGGATTATCCTCTCGAGCGCTGCCTGTCCAAGAGTTTAGCGCACGACGAGGCCGACTTTTGCTCATCGATTCGCATACCTCGAGCGCATGTAACCGGTCCATTGCACCCACTCTGCTCGTGCCGACACGGCGTCGACTTCACGCAAGCCTTGGGGAATCAATCTGTCTGCAAAGGCTGGCTCTAGCTGCGACGAAAGGGGATTATGTCGTGTGCAGGTGTGGAAATGCGTAATAGAGCACGAGAGGTGGAGCTTGAAGGATGAGTCGCGACGGTTGTGAAGTGCCTCTCGGCTCGGGTGCTATCTGGCGGTCGAGGGCCATTTGATCCTCGGCATCTAGCTCGCGTCACAAACCGCAATGCTTCCCCACACTCCAGCCACACGACAGGGATGCTCTCGCATGTGATGTGTGGCTGCTTGGAACAGCTTTTGCATGTGCTTCTACTGTGGTATGCTTGTGCAATTGCTTTGGGATGACTGAGGTATATTGAATTCCTAAAATTTACGCTGTCCAGGCTGCTCTAAATTCCCACTCTTTCACAATACCGATTAAACGCCTTGGGATAAATGCTGCTAACCCTCCCCCCACAGCATGTTCCAAACAAACAGCATCTTCAATGGCCAAATGCCAGGCAGCTCAATCCACTTGTGCCTCCGGCCAACGCTTTTTCAATTCCTCATAAATCGTAAAGATGAACGCAGAGCTGGGGATCGACCTTGCGACCGTAATCCCGCAGCCGCGATACAATCCCTTCAAACCATGCTGGTTCCATATGGCCCTGCCAACAGCACCAAACGAAGATCTGCCGCCGCTGACGGCTTTGACATCCTCCGTTTGCATCCGGGACTTGATGGTGTCGGCCGGGTAGAAGATGAAGTTGTAAGACATGCCCGCCACGGCGCCAGCTACAAGTCGTTGATGTACTGGTAGCCCGTCGCTTTTAGATCCCGAGTGGTGGTTGTACTTCTTGAATAGAAGCTTCATGCCCTCGAAGCCACCAAACCAAGCGGAAGAACCGCCCGTCTCGCGGATGAAAGTTCCTAATTGCCCATGCCAGTAGCCTTTGAGTCCCTGGTGGCGGTAGATTGAGCCAATTATACTGAGCATTCCGGGTTTTCTAAGCCCTGAACTAGGCGTCTCCGTAGGCACTTGAATCTTGCACTTGACAAGTTCAATAGGGGTGAGAAAGAGCGAGGTCACTGCCCCTGAGATGGCTCCACAGTATAGCATTGCCAAGTAAGGTAGATCTTGGGTAGGGTTCTTTGCCAACTCTGGGTAGACGCCGACTGCTTTGACAGCATCCTGAGCTAAACGATACTATCTTTTGTGTCAGCAAGCGCTCAACATGGTCAGTGGTTGAAACGCACACTGAAAAACAGACAGCTTGTTTCCACCGCCGCGCCCACTAAAGGGGCACTTATGCCTCTGTATATGCCAATGAAGCCGTCGCGGTTCAAAGACTTCTTGAAGCAATCCAATGGTCCAGAGTATTGTAGAGGGAGATGGTCGGGCTGCGATTGCAGGCGCACTTTAACCGTATCAAACGGATACTCGATGTACTTTCCGACAATACCAGCCAACGACCCGCATACAACGTCTTTCAACGCTTCTTGTCCTTGCCCACTTGAGGACCTGCGCACCTCTTCCAGTATTGTCGGTTCAGACACCCTGGGCCCATCCTCCACCACCGCTACCGAGTCCTTTGCAAGTTCCATGGGCCTGGATTGACTTCAAGTTGTGGACGAAAGAACGCAGACTATCTTGTCATGAGATTGAGGACATGATGTGTAGAGGTATAAATAGTCGAGCGAGCGGGCAGTGTCGATGTGTGGAGGTCACTGATTATGGTAGTGGGAAACTGTGGGGGCACAAGAAAGCTGAGGTTGGACAGAAACCTGCTGCTAATGTATGTGGTGGTCGTCCACAAGGTGTGATCAGTGGCTGAAATGCGCGTGAATGCAGAACGACGAAACCGGAGGGCAATCCCGCAGTGCGTGACTGAATTTTCTTAGCCTAGAGAAAACCCTGCGTCCTTGGGCGTTGGTCTTTTACCACCGTAGCACAGACTTGAATGGAGGGTGCGCGCCTCTGCGAACTTGTGAGTGTTGACGTTGATGTCGGGAGCATGAATGGTAAAATGCGAATGAGGGACACTCTCTCGATCCTCTATGCATAATCTTATCAGATCAGATCTTTTCATTCTCATTGACGCCTGTCCCAGTGGGGAGAGGCTTGCAAGTTTTTCCACCTGCGTGGGGGGAGGGGAAGGGGCGTCCGGTCACGGCGGTATCCCTGCAACGCCGGGGGTGTCTCTTATCGATACCTCGGGATAATCACGGCAGCGTTTTTTTGCTCGCCACTCACCGTTGCACCAACCTTTCGACCAACGACCCACACCCACACTCCACGACATGTCCAAAGAGACCACCAAACCTTCAGCGCCTGCTGCCGTGCCCGCTGCTGTGCCTGCCGCCGTGCCTGCTACCGTGGGCATGCGTGTAAATGGTATGCTCCCCAAGGGGCCATTGGCAGCCCCCGCAAGACTGACCGCCGCTTCCACACAGGCAAGCAATGGCATGCAACGAAAACCGCTTTCCGGCCCCGCGCAAATCAGACCTCTTTTGAGAAGCGCACAGAGGAAAGAAAAGCCATGGCCGCCGTCAAGGCAAAGGAAAAAGAAATGAAGGACGAGAAGGAGGCGGCGCGACAAGTATGTGGGGATGGAGGTGTCCAACTATGGTGTCATCCTAATTGAGAAACAGGAACGAATCGAAAAGATACGCACCCGACGGGCGGCCAAGGAGGAACGCGTGAGGTACCAGCAGATGGAGGAGAAGATGCACAAGAAGCGTGTAGAGCGCGTCAAGCGGAGGGAAAAGCGGAACAAGATGCTCAAGTCATGAGCATTGCGTACTGTCATCCGGGTTGGATACGATGAACGGCATCGAGGCAGACCTCTGAGCTAATATCTTCTGACGAGATCATTTGTTACAGGAAGCTGAGACAAGGTGGGAGAAAATCTGCGTGCGCAGAAAACTCGTTTCAAATCTTACCCTAAAAAAATAGGTACTTGGAATGGCACGGCGAAATAGGCGCATTGATACCCATGAAGCGGTCAGCGACACGAACATTTAGGTAGAAATATCAAAAGATGAATTCTGAACTCTGATATCCCATTTAGGCCTAGCTTCTGTCGCAACTTCATGGTGATGAACGCGGCCCACGCGCAAGCACCCTACGTCAGTCAACCACCATGACATGGAAGCATTCAACATCCCTTCCGGTCCGAATAAGCCTTTGCATAGTGGTATAGGGTTCTCCGAAGCCTCCTCTACACCACGAGTGAGATCCCATCCACAAACCACGACCTCAACTAAGAAATCGCATCTCCCTTCCCTACATCAACACCGACACCATCATCATCACCACCACCACCACTCGCGACATGTCAAGTCCTCGGTGCAAAATGCGGTGCAGATACGTGCTCCGGCCTCTTTTGGCGACCTGTTAAAACAGACAAGCCGAAGCTCCCACAACTCTTCGCCACACAGTAGAGGGGAGACGGCCGCAGTTACGACCCCGGAGCACATTGACGAACACAAGGCAGGCCCCGCGCAGAAGCTGGTCCGGCCAGATGATGTGTCTAGGGAACGCGCAATGGTCAAGGCTCGGGAACGGTATTCGCTCCCCTCGTTTTCCTTTCCTCGAATTGAGACTGACATGGAAGACAGCGAGCTCCGCGCCGCCCTCCAAAAGCTCTCGGAGCAATCCTTAAAAACGTCCCGCCGCCTCGACGACACGTATTATTCCATTTTAGAAAGGGTGTCCTCGCTACGGCAGACCATTGCGAATCTGCAGGAGCTGTGCGGGTTGACCAAGGAATTACATGAGACATTTCAGTTGGATACGCAGGAGTTGGCCGAGGATGCGCAGAGTCAATTCGAGGGCTTTAATAATTTTATAACGCAGCAGGAGCAGGTCTCGGCGCTAGAAGACCGAATGAGGGCAGGGAAGGACAAGGCTGATGCGCTCACTACGAGGCTAGAAGAGGCAAGGAAGAAGGTAGAGGCGAGGGGGAAGCTCGAAGCTGAGTGGGAGGCTAGAACAAGCCGTAAGCCATGCACAATATCCTGTATTGTGGAAGTGTATGCTAACCTAGTCTCCAGGACGTCTTCGGATCCTCTGGGGCATTCTTGGCTCTATTGCCGGCCTCATCCTAGTTGCGATCCTTTTCCAACAACTCAAGCCCATACCTCTACCTTCCCATAACAATAGCGTCGGATTTGACCTAAAGGGTGAGATTCTGAATGCGCCCATATCAGACACCGCCAAAGAAGCACTCCGCGAATCATCAACTGCAATACAGAACGCGCAGCGGGGAACGCCGGCTGTGGAGCCGGTGACCGATTCCAAGGACAATGACAGAATACGGGTCGTTGATGAACTTTAGCCTATCTTAAGAAATTATAATTGGTATGACAATATCATTTGATTGATGTGTCAGTTGTGTGTGTGTGATGGACAGCGTCGGCGAGTGTAAGCCGCGGATTGCCTGGCCAACCCCACAGTTTCCGCTAGTACCGGTACTTTGGATTCGTAGAATGACAACCTTATAGATGACATACGTCACTGAATAAGATTGGTGCCTGAGTGGCTCAAGCCTGGACCTCAACCCCCCCCCAAAAATGTATGTACGACGGTGTTGTCGATCGCTGATTGGGACAGACGCAGAAGTCCCGGGATACGCTCACCGGAATATGAACACAGCAAATGGGATGCGAAAACGATACATGTACTCAGTGTATCCAAAAGATGCACCGTGCTGTACATCATCGAACTGGGCTTGATGCCACTCCGACGCAGTTCTGGGTATAATTGGCGTAGCTGCCTCGAACTAACCAATTAGATGTTTGGAAAATGAGACGACACGGGCTCTAACGATGTCGAAAAGAGATGTTTTGCATCTACCGGTACTCGAATGCATGAGGGCCCAGAAAAAGGACCGAGATCGCGAATCATGATTTCAGTCAGCTGATGCTAGAACTTACGGCGAGAGACAGCCAACCATTTTGCACATGTTACTAAAGTCCCGCCCCCCAAAAAAGAAAAAAGAAAAGTCAGGCAACAAATTGAAGCTACCGATATCTATATGGCCGAGATTTGGTAAAAGCAGCATGCACGACAGATGCGATGCCGGTGTAGACAAAGTGAAATAAAAGTGAGGAGCTACTATTCCCTGTCAAATTCACCAAACTCGGTGACTAGATGGGGATGGTACAACCGACAAAGTGTCTGTCAGATATAGTTTTGGATGGGGGGTGCATGTGCGGCTTGCTTCGGGATACTGAAGGTACGGATAATGCAGGCTAACAACACGTTGAAGTATCATTGACGAATTGGAAATTTCTGGCAATGCTTCAGTTTCCTGTGGGGGAATGCGGGGGGGGGGGCGCGGGCGACTTGTTAGTAGGATTTGTGGAACGTGGAAATCGGTAAGATGCCCGTTGCCTAACAGCATTTTGCTCGTGACTGCGTGTTGTCGAGCTGTATAGCTGACCACTTGAAAAAGCCACCTGGGAAAAAAAACATAAAGGCCCATTTTCCACGTCGATTGTAGTTTGTTTCGTGTGTTCTGCTTCATAGTGAAAACACAAACTCATCTCCCAGAACGAATTGTGCCAGTGGTCTTGTATGAAAAGAACTCCTAAGCCCCAGGTTCTTTTTGTGTCATAGCCTTGGTCTAAAATATTTGGTTCGCGTGCGACGAGACTCTCTCTCTTAACACTACTTGACTGTTTGGGATTGAAATTTTTGTGACTTATTCCTGTTTCGTGCTGTATTGAAAGTAAGCCATTTGGACTTTCTGCTCATTGTCTACTAAACTGAACATATGCTAACAGCTTGCAGATGCCACACCATTACGAGGCCAACGAGGTTCCATACCAGACCACTCTAGATACCCTGTCTCCAGACAGACCACCTCAACTGAACAAGACTGTCAGCAGTTGTGGTTGTCGATGCGGGTGCGGTAGGCTCGGCAAGGGAGGTGATGGAGGAACCAACGATGAAGACAATACTCCGACACTGATCGGAACCGACTTTGCAGACGAGGCCGAGCCTCATAGCTCCGACGGTCCCGAGGGCCATGTCCATGTGGGAATGTTCCAGGCTCAGGTAGCACAAACGGTCCGACTGACGGATGAGGTCCCGACGAAATTTGTAGTGTTTGAGAATGGCAGAGAGGGCTTCCAGCTCCAGTTGGCCCCGCATGTGGCTGCGATGGAGGACATGCCCTTTCGCGCGCATCGGGTACAACAACTCGATGCAGAAAATACAGACATGACGGACAACGAGCCCCGCAGCAGCAACGATGACAGTATGGTGCCATCCGACAATAGAACCGTGCGGTGCATCTCTCCTGGACCTGGGATTGGCATGTGGGCATCCGAGGAACTCAAAGACAGCCACTTCAACGAGTACTACTTCAGCGAGTACCACTTCCACGTCAGACCGCTGAGACTCACGCCTCAGCGGCGCTACTGTCGTGGACTGGTGTCGTCACACATGGTCATGCCCGATGAGGGGTTTTGTAGACGTTGTGGATAGCTTTGGTGGATAGCTTTGGTGGATAGCTGTGGTGGATAACTTTGGTGGATAACTTTGGTGGGAGACTGCCCTCGGGCCAGGGGTTTGCGTAGTGATATGGAGCGTGGAGGGCGCAGGTCTGGGTCGAGATTGATCTTCTTGTGCGTGGCAATTTCTTGTGGATGGTTTCCATTGAGTGGTCTTCTTTGTCAGATTGAACACATGCAGCGTTGTATTTTTTTCCCCGTGCCAAATTGGAATGTTGGAATGGACCTGGGATTGCGGGAGGCAAGGGCGTTTGGGTGTGTAATCGAATATCAGACTCGTGATTCATGTTTTTGAGGGCGGCATGCCCATGTCTCCTGACTTGTCCTCGCTACATTGGTCCTTGTGGCCTCGAGCAGTGTGTCCAAAGTGCCGAGTTGCTTATTCGAAGGCCATGTCATTCAGCACATGGCCTGCCAGGCCAGCAGATGTGGACGCGGCCGCTGGCCACACGTGAGCGCTCTGTTGCGCAGCGAGTGCGTCGCTGCCCTCGCCGGTGGCCATGGCGGGCGAAGAGACTGTCGAGCGCACGAGCGCTCGAGCGCTTGCTCTGGGGCTGGAGGCAGCGCGTTCTGGCACGCACTAGCGGTGTGCAATTGATTGAGGTATGAGGCATTATTGGGCCGTTGGGTCCGTGCTATGCATCGTGAATCGAGGCGCCGTTGCAGGCGCACAGCGGGCAAATTCGATGCTGAGGCGCTGAGGCGCTGGTGCTGGTGCTGGTGGTGTTGGTGCTGGTGACGGTGCCTGGTTGGTGGTGGACGGGAGCGCTGCAGCTGGGACGGCCGGCGGCGTGGTCGTCGGGGCGGTCGTTCGGGCGCGGTGCTGGGGCAGCTGATGTGCAGCGGGCGCCCACCGAAGCAGACGAGCCTGCATTCCTCCTCATTCCTCCCCAGCAGCAACACCGCCGATCCATGCAGGCTGGGCGGCCATCGCGTCGCCAGACCGACGACCCGCCCGGCCGCCGCTCAGGGCCAAATTCGCTGCTAGGGCCGGATTTGCTGTAGGGCCAAATTCACTGCCAGGGCCCGTTCGCGAGGGCGCAGGCCGCTGACTGGGCTGGCGAGCACAAACTCGTGACACGCAGCACTGGTTGTCGTGACCAACGCTTGTTCGGGCTGCAGCGTGAACTGAACGCTGCCATGGCCCAAACCCGTCGTCCGCCCCCTTTCCTCGCACCTTATTTATATCGCTCCATGGGCCGGCTGTGCTGCTCCTGCGCCGACGGTCCAATTGCTCCTCTCAGCCCTCGCCGGGTGCCTCCTTGTGCTCAAGCGTCGCGCCGGGGTTCCTCCGCCATCAAAGCGTGCACCGACCGCGCCGGCCTGGCCAACCCGGTCTCAACAAGAGCACTAATTAGAGCTACCGTGTACATCAGCTCACATTCCGCATCGCGTCTCTCAGCCTCCACCCTCTCCACAGCCTCCGCCTGCGACCTCCAGCTTTCCACAACCACCACAACACCAACACCACCTCCTCTTCCACCACCGCCGCCGCCGTGTTCAACGCCCGAGACCGTCGCCGAACACGTGCATCCCTGCCTTCGCCTGCTGCCCTTCTGCCGAGCCGTACGTCACTGTGTGTGGGCGTCCAACTTGCAGCAACCACTCCGAGCTAGACATTGAGCATCTTCACATGAAGGCGTCTTTCCGAAAAACGTCCCTCACTGCTAGCCTTCACAGTTTTGACAAGCACCTTGTTGTGTGGTTGTGGGTTCCTGGCAACCACCAATTGTGAGCAATCATCAATCACCGCCTTTCCACCGTGTGCATAATTCTGACAGGCCGCAGCCGCAACGAAACGCTTCCGACCCTCCCACAACGCCTGCCTCGCCCCTAGTCTACCATATACCACCCTTCTCTAGAATATCCAGAGCCCCATTTGGCATTCTTCAACGGAGCCGCACCTCAAATCGACCCACAATCTGGGTTTGCACGTCTGTACACGGAGCGTGAGATAAGCATCGCAAACGCCTGGTTTCAGCGGTCGGAGCGACCCCGTACGCCCTCCCGACATCCTCCGAGCGCTCCTTTCCCCGCAATCATCTCCACCACACCCACGCGTCCGGCTTGCCGTAGGCCCAGAAAGGTCGGAAGCGCTCTGCGGGTGGTGGTTGCTGTTGTTATTGCTGGATTTCAGGATTGGCAAGGGCTTTTCGATTGAATCATTCTTGTGATGCGAATAAAGATACCTTGAACCAAACAGTCTTAACCAGTCCCCTTCAACATGTCGTCGTCCACGCCCCCTCGCCGATTCAACGTCGAGCCCGTAGAGACAACGATAGGTAGCAATCGCAAGAACGAAGCTGCCAAGGAGCAGGCCGTTGGCCCCTCATCATCAAACGCTACTTCACAGCGACCGCCTCGGAAATTTGCGCCACAATTGATAGAGACCAGTAAACGATCTCGCAAAGCAGGCGACACAGCTCCTGCAGTCCTCCCAACAGACAAGACCGAAGTAACCCTTGGCAATGAGAACCCTATAATCAAAAAGACGCGAGTGCAACCAATTCCTCCACCCCCACCGGAAATCACATCCACCCTCGATCTCGCTCGAAACCCGTTATTCCTCGAAATCAAGCGCGCAGCCTCACCCCAAGCCCTTCGGCAATTAGCTCGGGCTAGAACTCGTTCGCAACACTCGTTCCGAGTCCCTTCGCTTGAGCCAATTGCATCGTCCGGATCGGAAGCCTCGAGTTCACGCTCGCCATCTACATCACCCTCTATCAGCTCCGACCACTCATACGTGTATAAGGATGCACCCCGAATGAGTGAGAGCGTAGATGAAGGAGTGTCTGGCTATCTTCTTGAACTGGCCGCAAGAGCAACAGAAAGGCAGCTACATGAACAAGTCATGGCGGCGTTCCCGAATGACGACCACCACGAACCGGTTCAACACTTCATCGGTCGAGATTTTGATGACTCTAGTTCATTTACTGACGAGGTAAAACGAACGCGTCAAGTGTCGTCCAGTGAAGTCAATTGGGAGTTGGTTGCTATACAAGAGCACCGGGAAAAGTTGGAACAGCAGCAAGCAGCGGAGCGAGAGAGGAAGAAGAGGCGAGAGGCGGAATTGAGTAGACCCGAAGGTCCTGCAAATAGTCCATGGGGCGCCGCTGCCTCCCCGTTCGACGTTTCGAATCCCCGCCATGTTATCGAGGGGTATCAAAAGGACGAGGAACTGGATAGAATGCGCAAAGGCGCTCGCCCACCTATGCTTGGAAAAGATATCAAGTTCCCGAGGTGCCCGTCCCCTGAACCGGCTCGTTTCGACTCTACCCAAGGGTGCGACGCCACTAGGCTAGCCATGTGCTACCTCTCGGAGCAAAGCCAGGCAGCCGAAAAAGGCGAGGGTCTATGGTGTGGCGGAAAGAGCCAGCCCAACAAGGTACCATCACTTTGGTCAAACGCAAGCAGCCGACCTCCAAGTCCCGGTGGTCTGTGGGCCGGATGCTGCGTTAGTTCAGGCGTCACGCCCCCGCGAGGGCCCAGCGGTCTCCTTACCCCCCATAAGGAGTTAGGTAACCCACTCGAGACGCCATGTCCCACACCCGCTATGAGCCTTCTGCCACCCACCCCTCCCGCGTCCCATGCCGATTTCGCTGGCATTGATGAGAAGCTTTCGTTGGAGATGACGATTGGGGAAGAGTTTGGAGATGATTTCATTACCCAAGTGTATAATTATCTATCGTTGGGCTATCCGTCCATTGCGCGCAATTTCGATGAGGAGCTGGCTAAAATATCACATATACCTGTCGTAGAACTCAGACAGGACGACCATCTAGCAAAATCTAGAGGGTATATTCGATTGGGAGAGGATGGGAATTTGACCAACGCGGACATCACAGAAGAATCTTGCACGCGTTGGCGAGCTTTGCGCATCTACATCCAGGAATGGGCAAGGCAACAGCCCAACATGATCGACGGCGCAACGGCTCATGGCATTGCTGTAAGGAAAGGGAGCTGGGCGATATAGAAGGTCACCTTTGCAATAGTATATTTTTGTAATTGTCATCATCCAGTGTATACCGTACATGTAGCGAAATTTGATGTCATTACTTTCTCACGTCTTCGGTTCTTCACTCTTGAAGCTATTCGTGTCATATGTCACATTGATCTAGGATCATGACACATCCCATCTCCTCTCCCACCTTTCTGCTTTTTCTGAAGGTCATCACTTACAGATTGCGACAGATCTTATCCGTATGGTGACTGAGATGCGAGCGCCACCGCGTGTTTCCACATGCATTGTTTGAGATCTGCCTAGGAATATGTTTTTAAAGGGGAAACTTGGGCGTGGACTGCACGTGGAAGCGTGTCCTTGTGGGGGGCGTTAACTACAGTACGTCCACCCTCCCCTCCCCTCCCCCCCCTGGTCTCGCGTTAGCCCAAGCGACATGCAGGGATCCTTGTTTACCTGCGATAGACTTTCTTTTTTATTTTATTTTCTTATCTTGACACCAATTCTTTTGCCTACGACGCCGCCCCCCCATTTCCTGTTTGTCATTTTCACAGTCGGTCAATGCAGACCTCCACCAGTTGGCAGGCACCATGTGCACACGTTGGGCATGGTCAACGGGGCCGCAAAACGGCTTTGATATGCATGAATGACCTCGTCGGGTCTCGTGGTCTTGATTGATGCAACCTCCGTTTACCTTTTGTTCTGTTCCGACAATTACTCAACGATCCAAGCGGTATGACAACAGCAATCATTGAGCGACAGAGGTGGCGTCGAGGATACGGTGCCGTCCACCGTTCAAATTTCAATGTTCCAAAACGGTGCTGGATTGGCTCTTGGAGTGCTGACAACCTGCTCAACAAGGGCCTATGAGAAGTCTTACCACCCTGGTGTGCATACATCACAGCTCCATGTAGTAGGAGATATCGCGCCACAGTACAACCACTTTCAGTCGTTGACAGTTCCCGAATTAGCATTTACTGTGTTCCACCTCTGGTGCGGCTCCATCACAACGTTTGGGACTATGGGCTGAGAGCCGGCCGCCCTACAGCCGGGAGGCTCATCGTCCACAAGTGGCCATGGGTTCTGGTCGCTAGCGATTTTCATCCCATATTTCTCATTGCGCGGGTCACATTGCTTGTTTCTCTATGGACCCAATGATGAACGCCCCCAGACCCATACCCTCCAACACCCAGGTACACCCGCCTGTTTGGGCTCAAAAAGACGCGACTCCCCCAGACCAAGCTGCCTCGGTTAACCTGTCGGCGTCCCGTTCCGGCAGCATAATGCTGGTAGTTGTTTGAGTGGACCAGAAGATGGGGTCCAGGCGGCATGGGGAGGCTCAGGAGTCGAGATCGACCCTTGAAATTTGGCTGATGATTAGTTCTGTTGGTCAACTCGCTTTTCGTCGTACCTCGCCATCTTCCGAGGAGTTTCAATATTCAGTACACGCCGCACTCCCCATTCTGTGGGGGGCAAATTTCTAGGATAATAGAGTGAAATCCCCAGGGCCTATTTGTCTCTGAATTTGGAGACATGATCTTTCGTTGAATTATTGCGCTTGCTGCACTCACAAGGAAACCATATACTTTTTCTTTTCACCACGCTCACTTCACCGTATCTAGCCCATATCTAGTCCGTATCTCCAAACTACTTCTGCTTTTCTAGCGTTATCTTTTAATCGACCCTTTCCTCAGCTATGGGTGGCCAAGGCTTCGACGAGTCATTTCAACGACAAGTAGGAACACAATCATGGATTCTTTACAGCATAGGAATGGTGATCATACTCCTTCGAACGTAGGGTGCTCTGTTCGCTTTTTTTTAAACTTGCATCGAAATGACCTCTAATGCACAGGTACGCACGGTGGCGGAGAGTCAGAGGCTTTGCCCATCTTGCAACTGATGACTGGTTGATGATGACGGCTATACCCATATTCTACACGACTCTCATCGTCTCCTTGAATATCATTGTAAAAGGCGGTGGAAGCAACTTATACCCCCCCGAACAATCCAATACGTTTACGCCAGAGGAGATTGAGGATCGCATATGGGGTTCCAAGGTCGTTGTTGTGTCTGAGCAGGTATGTGGACCCAACTTCGCATCAATGCTGAGATGCACACTAATGGTACAACTACAGGCAATGCTCAACACCATCTGGGTGCTCAAAGCATGCATGCTCATCATGTTCTACCGCATGACGGCCACCACAAAGTACCTTAAATACGTAAACTGGCTAGCTGTGTATGTCGTTATTGGCTGGGTAGCTGTAGAGATTGCCTTTTTCTCACTTTGTATTCCTTTCAAAGGATATTGGGGAATGCCTCCGCCAAACCCTCAATGCACGACACTCGAATATTACGCCATGATTCAAGCCGTCTTCAACTTGAGCAGCGACATCGCTATACTTCTACTTCCGATTCCCATGATAATCTCTCTCTCTCTCCCACTGAAGCAGAAATTGGTGCTTGGGTTTGTTTTCAGTCTTGGTACCTTCGTCGTACGTGATCTCTCTTTCTCTCGCTCTCTATGTCAACCCACACGTTGCATGACTAACAAAGCACTCCCGCAGATCGTCGCAGCTATTCTAACAAAATACCACAACCTCAAAGATGTCTACGACACGGCCTACATGCTCTGGTATATCCGCGAAGCCTCCGTCGCCATCTGTGTCGCCAATCTTCCCGGAATCTGGCCCCTTGCTCGCGAACACATCAGCTTCCTCCGAAGCCACAACTCTTATCCAGCTGGCAGTGCTGCCCTCCCCCGATACGGCACAGCTACGGCATCGAAAACGCAGCGCAGCCGCCACAACATCACCTCCAAAGGTGCCGAAGCTGACGACGAAGTCGAACTAGGTCGTCACTCGTTCTCGAAATCGGTGACGAGATCCATCCATTCGTCCGTCAAGCCATTGAGCGACGAGGAGAGGGCAGGAGGCTTCGGGCGGACGGGCGGAAGTACGAGCAGAAGTGGGAGCAGTGATAGTGATATAAGGGCGCACGACCCGAATGCCAGCTGGGCTAAAGGAATCAACTTTGATATCAGAGTGGAGAGGGAGATTGAAGTAGAAAGAACAGTTTGGGATGGCAGGTCACATCTACGTGGTGGTGCTGGTGGGAAGGAGATGTTCGAATGGGAGGGACCGAAGACAGTGATTGAAGGCCCCGAGGGTGAGGTCAAACCGGCACAATCGAAACATTGAGTCCCGGGGTTGTAGATGGTGGGTGAGAGGATTTAACATGGGCTGTAATGAATTGATGGGCCATGGGGAAATTATCTTTTGGGGGTTTTATAGCGCGGCGTTGTGGTAACCGTCGGATTTGACACGACTTTTTTTAGTGCCAAATATCCTGTCTTGAAGACAACGGCTCGGAAAAGCGCACCGAACTTGGGAGATTTTTGTTGTTCCGGAGTGGAAGGTGGAACTCTGTAAACAAAAGTTCTAGTATCAAACAATTATTTACATTCAATTCCCTCCCCCACTGTGCTATATCTTAGGGGGTCACCTAATCCTTTCTCATGGGCGAGATTTCATAATCTGACCGTTGTTTCGACCTTTTTAACGACCACCGGGACGGATCCGCCGTTGCCTTTTCTCCCTTCTTCATAATCCCAACAAAGAGGAAGAGGCTTCGTTCGACCAGATTCGTGGAAACCACTCGAACTTCGGCATCAACAGACAGCCCGCTGCTGATCCAATTAAGGTTGCCCCATACACGGACCCTGGTCTGTTTCTTCCCAACACTTGAGAATATTTCATCTAGGTACCAACAATCCCATCGCATGATGTTTTGGCAATTATGTTGAAACCGCTGGCCGCAGAGTGGGCCCAATTGCGAGCCACTGTTCAGCAGAGACAGTAAGTGTTTTTTGGTAGTGCATGACCGAATGAATCCCTCGTCGACGTTGTGCAACATCCGAAAATCTTTGTCTGCATCATCGTCACTTAAAATGAGCACGCTCTCGATCCAAGGCTGCTCCCACGTCCCACCAATCCAAATTGCAAATGGGGGGTGAACGAGCAAGTAACTGGCTTTTTCCTTCTTGGTCTTTGCGCGGGTTCTAAACGATTCGTGGGTGTAAATCACGTCCGGTGCTATTGACAATTTGGAGACGGTAAGGCTCGTCTTTTTTGCATCCAGTTAGCTGTAACATGTCGGCATTGTTACCCGTGGGTGCGAAAAAGAAAATAGTGTGTAATTGGTTTTTGTTTGTGGATAGCGTAATAGTGTGTTCATCTTCCGAATAATTTGCATGTGTTGCAAAACGAACTTCTTCTAGAGTGTAGTACTCGGCATAAACATCTGCAACCCGCATCAACGTAAGACTCTTAATTGGGGGCCGGTCTTTAAGTAATGATATGGGTGTCTTGATATGCAAAGTCGAGGCACCTTGGTAGTGCCGGTCTGATTGGGGTGCGACGAGATCCGTGACTGCAATGGCCAATAGCTCGCCACAGCGCGCAACCCACTTTTCGCCCCAGTGAATAATTGGAAAACCGAGGTAATAATCGTAGTTGTCCCTAAGAGTGCAATATACGACGGCGAATTGGACCTTAGCCTTGTCTCATCTGAGACCTTCAAGATTTCCTCCTGGAGCCTCGTGAAGGACGTCTTGCCCTCGCCGTACAGGAGGGGCATGTTAACATCGAAGATGCCCATGAGCGAATAGGCCAGGTCTTCGACGCGGGTTGTTTGCCGGTGTGCTGCCCATGCCATTCTTCGCGCTATACTGATGCTGTCGATCCTGCCGGTAGTTAGGACTTTGGCTTGGATGCTGGTAATGCTTTCCAAGTGCGTGCACAAACTCCGTCTTGGAGCTAATGTACTGCCAGCCCAAACCGTAGAACTGGACCTCTGCGGGCGCTACAGGCTCCTGCAACGTCCATCCCCTCGTGAACCATCGGACCTTTGCCAACTCGGATGTGTCTACCACATCAGTCAAATAAGTATAGCATATTACCACCCTACGATACCAGCCAAACATGGAATTGATGGCCTTAGACAGCTCGGCCGTACTCGATTTGTCAATACAAACTCACACTGCACTTGCGACAACATCGACTTTGTTCAACCGCTTACGTGACTAGTAATTTTTACTGTTGGCTGGGTTGATCGACCTTGGCGGGTGCTTGATTTTGAGCTTGGTCAGATTGAAAGGGTCCTGAAATCGGGCACGATAATTAGTAGGGGTAAAAGCAAGAGATCCATGGGATCTCTTTAATGAAGGGTCCAGAATTAGGACCCCTTTAGTCCAGCAATAGCGAGCCAGTCATGCGCGGGGTGTTTTGAGAGGGGATCGAGCTTTTGGCACTTTGTGACAAAGCACGCATTGTTGCATATAATACGCAGCTATGTGCCGGAAAAAGTATAGCTTCTTTTTGGCGTATCAGTGTTGCAACAGCTGCCGAAACACCCACGTATATGCTACCCATTTCGCAGGGCATTGTCTTCGGTGGTGAGTCCGTATAGTGCAATAGGGATCCACCCAGAAGTAGCTTAGCGCGAATCAGCGAAATATCGGGACATCATCAGCCCCACAGCTGCTCTTGTTTGGAGCCTTTGAACCGTCGTCTCTAGCTCTTGCATACATTTTTCATCAGCGACCCTTTTGCTAATTCCAAGCCTGCACTTGCCATCTATCATCTGCTGTCCTCATGCGCCTTTTGCATTTCAAGCGTCCACCATGTCGTCGTTATCCCCCATAACGTCAGAATCATCCAAATCTGCGAATCAGTCCCAACCATCCACAATGACTCCGAGAGATCGCTCAGAAGGGCGGGATGTCCATATCTACGATGCCAAAGATCCTTCTACGATAATAGGTGGCCTTATTCTCACAAACGGTGTTACGAACGCGAATTTCTACTCCATGGTAGAAATTCTTCTCTTGTTTACGAGCAACTTCGAGCTACAAGATAAAGATGATACTGCGATTCAAAGAAATGATGATCAACTTCAGCCAGGGAACTACTACGTTCACTCTTCGGGTAAGTTCATACAAATTTATTTCTGATGTGCTTGGCTAACCTTGGTATTATGAATAGGTTCTTTCTCGGTCAACAATGAGCCATGGCTAGTCCGGACGATATCTCATGCCACTGGAACTCGTACCCGATCCTTCTGTGAAGCTGTTCGTTCGCGAGATCGTCGATGTATTATATCTGGGACACGAGCAGTTGGTGCACATCGTAACAATTGGAGAGGGTTTGAGGCTGCTCATATCTTCCCGCTTGCTTATGACGGTCACTGGATTCAGCATGGTTACGATCGCTGGATTACAGCTCCGTCACCATATGGAGATAGCATCAACTCAGTACAAAACGGAATGTTACTTCGAAGCGATATACACCAGCTATTCGATAGCTATGACGTCTCAATCAACCCTGACGTATGAATGCTTTTGATTTAATAGATATGCAAGTGGCTAATGATTATCTAGGACAACTACAAAATCGTGTTCTTTTCCGAAGACGGTTATGGTCTTGCTGGCCAGTTTCTTGGCCAAGAGTTCTATCATGACCCTCAAAAGCCTGTCGATCAGCTTCTGCGATGGCATTTCAGGCAGGCCGTCTTAGCAAACATGAGAGGTGCTGGCGAACCTCAGTTCGAGCATGACTTCCCGCCAGGTTCTGATATAGTTGGTGACATTCTTAATGGTCCAAGGGCAACCGAAAGGATGGAATTTGAGTTATTTAGTCGCCTAGCGGCTCGGGTGGAAGTACACAGCGCTTCTTCTGTCTAGACAACACTATAGACTAGTTTAATTCAATTGTCGAATACTAATGTCACGAACTGGCACAGAGTGTCCCCTTAAGCCACCTTCTGAAACGGCTAGCGTAGCCGAGCAGTTCTGCTGCTCGCTTGATATCGGTAATGTCCTAACCCAGCTGCATTATCGTTTCAAAACCTCGCTCAAAGGCAATAGTAATTGTATACAAGAGGAGCTGACCCTTCAGTACGAAGGTCAGCGATTTGGTTCTGTGAAGAACATCATACACTAAACCTTGGCTAATTGTGATGATGTGATCCGTTGCTCTACGTGGGGTCGTGCCACAGACTACGCCTGACTGGACTGAGTCCTGACAAGGACCATGAAATCACAATGTTAAGAATCGCTGAAAAGTCATTCATTGCTCCATGATCAAGAGAACATCGTAACGAAAGCGAAACAAACTCTCGCGAATATTGAGCAACTAGTCGGAGAGGTAAGAGTTCCAGGATCGGGCTATGTCAAGGACAATTTAAGGCTCATAGCCAAATCAAGAGTGAAAGTCTGAGCAGAAGCCTGAGCAAAGATGCACTGCCAATGAGTAGTGGACACACAAGGTGAACAGAGCTGAGCCGAAATTGTAATGTGGAAAATCAATGCACCTAATTGGCTGAAATTGTCATGGCAGTTTCTGTGTTGGTATTCCAACAATACTCAATCACCAGATCGAATGTTTCCATTTCCATTTCCATTTCCATTCTTGAATCGGATCTACTGACGTGAGAACTGGAGACATGACTAGGTAATCCGGGGCATGCCCGGAAACCACCATCTCAACATGTGTAATCTGGTGGCCCAGTGAAGTGAAAGAGGGCCAATTTTAGGACCTTCTAGGCATTGACCGGAATCGCGTGTGCTTATCAGGCTGCTTTCAGGCACGATCAAGCACGATCAAGCACGATCACGCTCAGCTCCAGCATGATCAAGCTCAGTCTTGCTCAGCCACTGCTTAGGCGGGGCCTGATTTCGGGCCTCGTTGTAAGATCTGGATCTGGAATTAGAGTGTGGAACAAGGAGTCTTTGATGAAAAGGTGACTGAGTAAGGGAACATTACCACATTTGTATTGAATGGCTATGTACATTCTGGCGCTATCTTCGGCGGCATATGCCGCCCCTTTCGTAGGGCAAAGGTATCGATGGTGACTCTGTATAGTGCAAACTGTGCATATATGGCGGATTTATCTGGAGCAGTTAATCCAACGTATTGTTGGATGTTGCACAGAAGTATTGTCATCGCAAAATAGGTCAACACTACGGAAAATATGGAAGTGATTAGGACCTTCACGGGACTTATAGTGTAAGCAGGATTGATGAGGAGAAGTATCGCTGTGAGATCAATGTGATGAGGAAAAAGTGTATTGAGTGTATATCTATCTGTACAACTGATATATATACTGGGCAGTGTTGATTAGTCAGTGGATATACACGTAACTTGGATCTGATGAGCCCTAGGCTTACATATAGTCTTCTCCCTCGGTGTAAATTTCATCTTTGGTATTTTCTAACTGCTTATTCTATGATTATGATGATATTTAGATAATCCTTGAAAGCCACATCATGCATCTGGTGAGGCCCAATCAAAGGCCTGAAAATGAACCCTCTCTTTCCCAAGCATGTTAGAAGAGTTGGGAAATCGAAAAAAAATTAGCAATAATACCTTCGCTGCCGCTTTATCGGGGGATACTGCCAAGGCTTCAATTACCCGAAGGTTTGCACTTGGCTTTGCCACGACTTGTAACGTGATCAAAGCCACGTGATTCAATGACGTTAAAGACAGCCATCATTTTCATCGCCTCTAATACTGCGTCCAGCCATCATTTTCATCACCTCTAATACTGCGTTCAGCCACACATTGACCCAAATCTTGGACCACTCGACTCTTGAGCCGATCCAGATCCCAAGAGGTATACTATGTATAAGTATGTCTTTACTTGCCTGAAAGGCTGGGTCGCTCGGCGCAAGAAACGACGGCATAACGATATGCCATTGACACTTCTTCAGCTTCCTGTAGATGTCATCTGCCTCATACTTCTGGAGCTTCCTCTGCACACTAAAGTCCTCCTATCGCAAACCTGCCGATCCATGCGAACTTTACTTCAAGATAACAGGGCACTTGTACAATTCCTTTCCCCGCACGACTATTTCAACTTCATATCTGGGTTGGCCGACGCTCTGCCAGATTATGTCACTTGCGGGCTCTGTCGCAAGCTACATATCATCGACACCACAGACCTTCCATACCCTCCGTTTGTGAGAAAAAGCTATCCATGCTCTCGGAACTGGGCACAGCTATGCTGCCACGGCTATGGGATTCGATACATGCTGTCGTACCAACATGTTCAGCTAGTGCTGAAATACTTTCACCGACAACTCGCTCATCTGCCTATCCAAGACAGTTATCTTTCTTGCTTACTGCAGCCATTCACTGCATATGCCCTTATGTTTGATCGGGTAGCTATCGACTTTACTGTTCAGCCGAGGGTTATTTACGGAAGATTCATTTTGCACTCTCAATGGGAGTACAAGATTCGAGCACAATCTGTTTTGTTAGAAGATATCCGGCCATTTCAACCCTGTCCTCATCTTAATCTCACTCCCACGTCCAATCCAATGCTAAGGCCAAATCCTTTAATTGGCACCGTTTCCTGCGCTTTTGACAACCCGGGAGAGGAAATATATGGTTCATGTACTCGTTGCTCAACGGACTACTCAATATTAACGCTTCCGGGTGGAGTAACTATTAGGGCGTGGCAAGATCTGGGAAATTCCGGCAGTCCCTGGGACCCTTATTGGGTTGCGCAAATGAACGATGAAGATAACAGTGAATTCTGGGGACCTTCTGTTCCACATCAGCCACATAGTATTATGGAGAGCTGGAAACAGAGCGAAGCCAGTCTATTGGTATGGATTTATGTACATTAAGATATCTGCCATTCGCATTCCTCACATATGCTGCCAATTATTTCCACCAACGTGTTTCTCCACGTGCCTCGCTACTGGCATCCGAGATATCCAAGTGTATTAGCCGTCGCCTGCCGTGTCGTGTCGCTTTCCAGGGAATAGGAGGTAGAAGACATCGATACTCGATTGCAGATGACGATACTCACTCATTGATGGAGGATGATGCTCGACCCCAAGTTAGATGTTAGATGAAGCTCAGTCGAGCATACAGGATAATTCTCACCTGAAGATAGAGGATGAAGCGTATTCGACGATGGCGATGCCTGATCAGGGATTCCAAACAACCCCATAGAGGAGAACAACACAAGGG
>JAAZQE010000476.1:0-22862 GCA_013620735.1 Clavariopsis aquatica | reverse complement strand
CAGTCCCCGCCTTCGCACCCTCGCACCCCGAGCCCCAAAGCTTGCCGCGGGACATAGTAAACTTCTACAGCTCCATACGAACCAACCTCTCCAAGAACTTCGCCAAGAACCCTCCGCATACCATCCAGCGTCTAGCTGAGCTCATCCTCGAACCAAAGCGGCGGTATGCCTACCTCCCGCCCTACCTGCGCGCCCTCGACAGAGTCGTCTCGGTCTCGTCCCCCACCACCATCTTCCCTCTGCCCCAGGCCGTGCTGCCCAACTCGGGAGGCCTTCTCAATGGCACAACGTCTTCGCCTCCCAGCACACTAGGCTCTGACGAGTCCCTTGGCGGCGCCCTCCTCACGCCGATTCCTTGGTTGCAGAACCGAGGCCAGAGCGAACTCATCTCGGAGTCAACCGAGATGGTCGATGGCCCACATGGTGCAGGAAGAATCGAAACCGTGTCAGTGATAAATGGGAATGGCAACGGCAATGGCACTACAACCTCTACCTCAACACCCACAGTCCCGTCCACCACCTCTCCACCAAGCGGTGTTGCCCAAATCGCATCCTCACACCCCGATGGCGAGACTCTTCCCTCCACCGGCCCAGTCACACAAGGCGAGATCCTGCGCCAGGAACAAGAAGCCGGTGTTGTGCTGTCGAATCCGCATTCCATCGTCCCCGAAACTACTACGATTGGGGAAGTAGAAGGCAGCTCTACTGTGCTAGAGACCGTAGAGCCAGACGAAGAAGTGCCGCACGCGCGGGGTCCAGAACTCATTGGAATGGAAGACACAGGGCCCCAGAAAGAAAGCACAACGCTAGACTTTGACGGCGCGGTGGGGCGACCAAGCCTGGAAGCATCGAGGGCGAGTAAGAGTCCTGGACCAAATGCAGACCACAAGGATGACGAGGATATGCCCGACTCGGAGAAAGTGAAGAGCGAGGACGGCAAGGAAGCCATGGACCAAGACGCAAAGGAGGAAGGGGGGGAAGAAGACGAGGAAATGAAGACTCAAGAGTAGTAGTATTCCCTGTCTTTGGCTTACTTTTCGCCACGGAGAGCAAGGGGCGTTGTAATGATGCTCAGCTTAGCTCTTCAGCGGCACTATACAGGGTATAAATAGCTTACCGAAATTCTGGATACCACTGGCGTTAGGGAGGGAACCAGGTCTTGATAACAACATGGGTAGATTCTACAAATACCAATAAACAACATGAACGGTAATTAACGTGTGTAGATTATCCAACTACTGAGAAAGAATATGAACGGTAACAATGTGTATGTGTGTGTGTAGATTATCCAATTACCAATAAAGAGTATGAACAGCAATGGCATACATAGCACATTTCTTTCTCGATACACATCTATATTTTTATGCCGTTATACCATCCCAAAAAAACCGTCACTCAAAAACTTCAAGAGTCCTCCTCAAATATCAATGTCAAGTGTCACGTGTCGAATCTTTGAAACTCAATACAGTTTGAAAAGTCAGATGATGATATCATTACGTTATATTCTGGTTTCTACTTTCTACTTTCCACCTTTTCATCTATGGACTACGTACTACGCCAAGCCGAAATCTGAAAGGAGTGGTGGTTGGTGGTGGTGGTGGTACCGATGCAACGACGATGACGGCTATGATGAGGAAGTAAAAAAAGTAAAGAATAAAAAAAGCATATGTACTCCAGCCCTGAGGCCCCCGGCCTCCCCTTTCCCTTCCAGGCCTAGGCCTAATAACTCCGCGCTGAAAACAGATACAAACACGCAGAGATTACAACGAGATGTAGTCGGAAACACAGACAAAGAATCCAGAGCGCGCCAAGTGGCAATGCACGACGATATCCAACGGCGGAGGGGGGTGTGGCATTCGAACCCTGGCTACATGTGGAAAGAGAGAAGTGGTTGGAATGTTGGCCCTTGGTTGGTGGGGTCCACTAGAGGGATGTATCATGTAGGCATGGGCGTTCGCCAGTTCTTGTACAGACAAGAGCACAGGTTCGCGCCGTCTTGCTCTTTGACCACGTCGGTCAGTGGTGTTTGTGGACTCGATGTTTTGTGGCATGAGGGCACGTTTGCGCCGCCTGCAGCGACTTGTTCGATTCGGACCGCTGTTTGCAAATGTTAGCAACCTATTTCCCTTTTTTTGTTGGTTTGTTTCTTTCTTTCTCTCCATGCTATTGCTCTCTACCTGTCTTCGAGAGAAGAAGAGGAAGACAGGGATGAGGGGAGAGGGCAGAGGGGAGAGGGAAGATTCGTGGACATACCAAAAGGCCAAACTGGAAAACTCGGATCGCCCGTCCCGTCCCCATGGGCAGTATCCGGATACCCCTTCTCCATCTTGGTGTACAGCCACCCCGTCAGGCTCGTGTCGGTATAGTCGCACTCCACAGCCGCGTTATCGTCAGTAATGGAGCTTGACGGGCTCACCGTCTTGGTGGTCTGGATCTGGAATCTGTACCGCTCGGTATCCTTGCCTACATCTAACAATTCCAGGGCTGCATTTTGGAATTCTATTGAGAATGGATTCTGGGTTGAGGATATTTTAAGCGCAGAGGTAGAACCGGATATTATCCAGTTGAATGTCGCGATTGATTTTGAAGGGGATGTGTTGTAGATGGTGTAGGGGTAACATGTCCATGTTGCAGGGTTGGATGTGCAGTTGGTTTGGATGGTGTCGAGGAAGGTCACGTAGCTGTATGAGCCAATGGGGAAGTTTGTCGGGAGCGCCGAGGGGGAAAGAGTTGTGGCGGTTGCCGAGGGGTTTGTTGGGGAGGTTTGGGTTTTGGCGGCGGCGGCGTTCTGGGAGGTGGTGGAGCTGTCACTACTCGGGTTAGGTATGAACAAGTGTATAGAGAGCAGAAGAAGGGAGTGAGGGGAGTGGGGGGGGACGTGTTACCTGCTGGATCCCTTCTTTTTCAACCCCATGGCCAATCCAACGGCGAGCACTATTACAGCGGCCAGTATAATGGCCACTATCATCACCACACGTCTCCACCCGCCTCTCTTGGCAATTTGCCTGTGATTCTTCAATGCTGTGAATTTCTCTCCATCTGACCAAACATTATACGAGTAGCCAGACCCGTTCCCTGACTGCTCTTCACTACTCTCTCGCGGCACGTCGCCCACCATGGCTGTCGCTAACCCGCTCTTCCTCATCGACGCCCGGTGGGATTCTCGCTTCGCTGAGGCGTTGCCATTCTCGAGCACCACGGACAGACGTCGGCCTGCTGGCGTCGATATGCGTTTTGTTTGTGGTTCGGGGATCGGCTGGTGCTTTGAGGATGTGTTCCAGAAGTCCATGGTGGAGCAGTGAGGCGACCGAGGGGCCGTGGTCGGAGTGGTTATATTTCGAGATGCTCCAGCGGGTGGTTGGTTGCTCACGGCATCCGAGGTCGGGTACACGTCTAGCCTGCTTGCATACTCTGCTCTGGCGTCCGCTGGCGCAATCTAATTCTCCTCGGTGAGATGGCAATTGGTTGTCGCTTCGCCTGCTACCCGTTCATTGCAGTCGCTCAACTGTCAACAGGCGGGACGAACGACACTCTATCAAGGGGAACGAAAGGAAAGAAAGGAACGCACGCAAAAGGGCTCGCTCCTGTGCCGAAGCTGCGCTACGTCCGTCCCCAGCCCTCATCCATCCACGCTTGTAGGAAGCTTGCACCAAACAGGCACGTGGAGTCCCTGCACGGCATGGCGAACACGAATTGTGGTGTCGCCATCTCCTGATCCGGCTAGCGCATAACCCCTGTGCCGGTCTCTCCATCAATCACAGCCCCAGGCGTACCGAGTGCCTGAGTCTTTGATCTGCGACCCTGAGCTGTCATGACGACAAAATTGGCATCGTGCATGTGGCGATGCTTTTTCCCAAGCTTGGAGCTGGGGAGATACCGGTAGAGGGAGGGGAGAGGGGATGGGCGGCTGTGTGCGCTACGGAACACCGAGTGTCGAGTGGCATCAAGACATCCAAATGCGCCGAGGTGTCGACCGGGCGCCCAGATGCTTCTCGTGCTGGGGAAGACAGCGGTTCTCATTCTGTTGTCTCTTGTGTGCAGATGCGACGAAGGCGTTGGGAAGGGATTGAGTTCAGGGGTCGGGTGTAGCTCATGAGTCGCTTTCACGAGATGGTCCAGGGTGTTCCTGCATCGGTTTGTGACACGGGCTGCGTCGTGGGCTGGGCACAACGTTCGATCGGCTGCATCCTTCGCCAAACACCAAGCTCTAGCCTCAACCAACGTCCTGTCAGCTTGACATTTCGTTTCCTCCCGACGGACATGTGTCTGAACGCTGACATCAGAGTTAGACGTATCACTAATACATCCTCACCGCATCCCAGGTCGAACCGGTAATCCCCGTAATTTTGGTGTTGGGCCCATGTAGCTCGCTGCAGAGGAATGAGATAGCTGTCTACTTGGGCTTATACCGGTAGTAATAAGGCAGAGACAAGGCCCCAGAACTTCAGCCTCCTGGAGCCACACATTTAAGCGATTTGAAGTGAACCCTGCCCACCGTTCGTATGGCACATGACACATGACACATGACACAAATTCTGGCACTGTTGCTGATTGCTGTCAATGCTGTCCATGCCGTCATTTGTTTGCTTCATCAATCCACAGGGTTCATCATGAATCGCGCGCGTCTAGGCCGTCGGAGTCTTTGGCCATTTTTTTGCTATCCTCATCTTCACCATGAAATGCGTCCAGTGGTAGGCTCGAAACCCTTCTGGTTAGCCCTCGGATGGCTGAGCGCATTTCTTCACATCTTATGTAAATTGCCTTTTTTTTATACCAACAGGCGACAGGGGAGAGAAATATAGAAAATAGGACAAGACCTAAGGCACTATATACATGGTTATATTGTGCTAAGCCTTCTTAGAGCTCCCAATCCCACTATTAGCTGTAATGGCACTCAGGCTATCTCCTATAGTAGGAAATTCACTGGACATTTGATCAAGTGCAAATACGTTTGGCCCAAGTACACAAATGCAAAAGTCCTGCAGGAAACCCTGCTAGCCACATCGGTTAAACTCCATGCCAAGCCCCGACCACCAACTTCTATATTCACCTTCACCTTCACCTGAACACCAGCATTAGGCGGGCGAATACTATAATCGTTTCTACCGCCTCACTGCTCCACGAAAGGAGTTTTCTATATTTAATAAATAAGCCACGTTTTAAGACTAGATGTACGCTGAATATGGGTCTGGGTTAGATTCACTTTCATCATTCGTCGTCTCACCCTCTATTTGCGCGTGCCGTCTCAGCTTCACCTCAACAAACGCGCCATCCGTCACTAATGGATTCACCTGCCACCTTCTCATGACACTCGCTAGACCTTGAACTATCTTGACATTCCTTTTCCACCAAGATCGAAAAGTCATCTTGCAAGTCACGGCCGCCAATCGAATACAAGCGACTGTTCGTGTACACCACCTCCAGATCTTTGGGTTTAGAGGATGGTAGATATGTCGGCAGGCCAGGTCATCGTCCCGCTCCGTCCAGGCAGCGATGGCGACGCCAGTCATCGACCCACCAGTCACATATATACACAGGTTCATCCAGCCACACTCTATCAAGAGAAGATCGGCGTGCAATGGATGAATTCTCGAAATGAGGCTCTGCCTGGGGTGGCGTACACCCTCGAACGGTTGCCTGCTGGATATACTCTTTGGCAACGTCCCCGTGTCAAGGACCCCAGCCACGTAGACAGATATCTCTACGGTCACCCAAACCATTTACCATTCGATTCTCCAAACCGTTTCTTCCCGCATTTTAAGTTCTTGATGGAGAATGGTGGTAGTAACATTGGCTGTCCTTGTACAGTGTGCAACGCGAAGGGAGGCGTGATTCCGCCTATACGCGCGCTTTATGACCCAAATAGGGACAAAACGAACGGCACTTCTAGCAACTCAATTCCCAAGGTTAGGGCCCAGCACAAAGGCCGTCCGAAATTAATCCCTCCGGGTATGGATACGAGCCGTGTTGATGAAGAAGGAACTCCGGATGTATACCGAAATCTCATCAATAAACTACAGAAACACGGGTCCTTGGATGAAGAAATAGCTGAACCTATGAGCATGGACTGGATAGCCGAGCAGGAAATCATGCCCGATATGCTTAAAGACCTGAAGGAGAACCCCCAATGGCTACCACGTAGAGGTGATATAGTGCTCTATGTGCGAGAGCTCCCCGCTGGCGTAGAAATCTGTCGCGACAACAAGTCTGGCGAGTTCAAAATATTAGACCTGGGAAGTAAGAAATGGATCGGGCATCCATGGTGGGAAGCCGGGCTCATTGGACAAACACCAACAGAGGCAACCGACATTGATGATCTGGTTGTTGAGGGCCCAAAACTGAAAAACGTCAGTTACTCTGGTGTTCGAGTGGAGCCGCTTCCGTCCCCTAATAATCCCAATAAGTCTCTTTCCAAGCGCTACAGATACGTTCCCATGCATTTCACCCGCCCATTTGTTTTCTGGAAAGAGTTTTTACGCCATTTGCCAGAAGACGAATGGCACCCAACAATTAAGAACGCGCTCGCGACTATGTCTTCCTTCTCTCTGGTGGGTAAACACCGTTTCAAAGGAAACTGGCCCGAAGCGCAGATTTACTGCCATGGTATCTACATAGGGTCAGAGATGATTGCCGTGGGTGACACAGTGCGACTCATCCCAAAGTCTGGTACTACCTGCACGGACATCATGACTATTAAGTCCATCCGTCTGAAATTTACAAACCTAGACGTTGCTAATTCAAACGATTACGATGAAGGCCGACCATACAATTCCTCAGTTCAGGTTTTTGGCCGAGCATACACATCAGATGCCTCTCGCTCCTTGGAAGAATGGCACAGGGTTGACCATACCCTTCCAAAAATGCTCCGCAAAAACGATCCCTGGTGTCACCCCCTCCACCCCCCATCAAAGGAAATGAAAATCCCCTTCTCCCGTATCCTAGGCCGCTTCCTAGAATCCGACGCGATGACACTCTGGTTTCCTCCCTCACCCTCAGCAGATGGCACTGCAACGCTTGCCACGCCTACCCTCTCACAGGGTCTAGTCGGCCTACAGGAAGCTCGAGCCTTCTCGCGCGAAAATGACAAAAGAATAACTGAGACATTTGGCGCGACGTGGTTCTGGGGGGACACACGTGCGGACGCCCTGGATCTGCAGACTCTAAATGGGCTAGAGATCAGCAAGTTCGATAGTGAGCGCGATCCAAAGGAGTGGCGAAAGCAGATCAAGGCTGCCGAGGCACTGAATGCTCATACCCACATCCAGTCTCAGATGCAAGAAAGGCGGGGTGCAGGGCTACAGAAGAATTTGAGAGCTTTTGCAGCCCCTACTATAGACCAACACCAGCGCGGACATCATCTATATCACCTGTCAAGAAACCAAAGCGAGGCCCGCAGTACCAGCGCGAGCGCGAGCGGGAGCGGGAGCGGGAGCGGCCCAGGCGCGGAGACTACAAGCTCTGGATCCAGGCCCGACACGGCAACTAATAGCCACACCAGGACTGGCAGGAAACGCAGCAAGGTCATCAGTCTGAGCAGCGAGGACGAGGCGGAGATTCGCCAGCATACCAGGATTGTAGACGACAACGTTGAGCCCGACGACCCTGGCACAGAGAGGAAGAAAAAGAACAAGGTCATGATCGTCATTGACTGAGCGGTGGGGGATTGGATTGGCTTCTCCCTTGCAATGGGTAGTGTGGTGTAGACGAGGGGCCACGGTCAGGCTTGACTACCCGTCCGTTCTGCATGTATACCAGCATCCATCTGGATTCGAGAAATTAGACGGGTGCAGAATTGTTCAATTGTGGCTTGTCCTCTCAAGGAACATACTAGTCGCATAATTGCATCATCGGACGTGCAACCCGTTATATCAGGGTTGTTGGAAAGAAGGGCAGTGTGCGTGTATGCTTACTTCACTAGCACATTCGCTGCACATCTCGTGTGTGGTCACATAGCCAGCATACAGAAGTTAGGAATATGTCTCTTCCCCCACACCCCCCTCCCCCAAGTCGCGGTAGGTCGGGTTACATATTTTAGTGGGTTTGATTAAAAAACAAAGCTCCCACTGAACAAGAGCGTCACAATACAATAGAAACCCCACGAATTCATCACTGCCATCTGCTTAACTTCAATCTATTGTGATAGGACGCCATTATAATTAGCTACCCTGCTGTCATTCCCCCCATTTCGCCTACCTGCAACTAATACTGTGCTCTCTATCTAATCTTATCCCTCAATTCCCCCCACCATAACTCCTCTGACTCAATTTAGATGATACAACTATCCATCTACAACCTAGAAAGAAATAAACATATGAAAAGTGGCATCTTGCCTTGTTTGTGACACATATCTCTGTGTTGGGGTATCTCCTGTATGCAACTTATGACCCAAAACAACCCAAGAACGAAATGATCCTAAGAAATAAGAGGGAAACCCTCTAGTGTAGTGCGTGACAAAGAACGCCAAATGTAGATATGCATGCCAAAGTGCGAGGAAAAGGGAAACTGCTGGTTCGTAGAAACGTAACAAGAAAGAGATATATGATAGGAAAGAAGTATCATTAGCAAACGAGTGACCAGAGGAATGAACAACCAATCTGAAAGGCGGACCGTCTCTCCCCCCGAGACAACGGGAGATCAAAGAAGGTCAGTGTAGGACCTAGGTAAGCTCTTAACCAAACTAACTCTCTGCAAGTGCTTCTCCCAATGCCGCTTCATCAAACTCGGTAACTATGACCTTCGTTGGCGTCTCGGGTACATCAAAGAATCCCCAAATCGGCCCATTTTGATTAACGCCTGCAGGCCTCAATCTCAATTCCCTCTCCTTCTTTGCAGCCTCGTCTTTCTTCTTACTACTGCCTTGAGTAGATTGGGAATTATTAGACTTCACAGACACGGGTCGAGATGTAGAAGGTGCAACGCCCCATTTTCCAAAAACCCAACCACCAACTTTGGCCCCAAGCGTGGTGGAGCTTTCTCTTTGAGTACTTGCGGTAGAAGTAGAAGGGGAGCCAATGCCACGTTTGTGATTCGCGATGGTGGAATAAAGGAGGGAGCGGTTGAGCGAGCTACTGTCCTGATCTCTCCGATGCATGCTTCCCGTCGCTGTTGCAGTCCATGGAGTGAGTTCAGGCTCGATCGAGGTCCCTGAGCCAAGCGACGAGAAGCGCGGAGTTGATGAGAATAGGAGTTGTGCGGGGCGGGATTGTAGTGTGTGGATATCCATTCCAGAGACTGAAATCATGGACTCATGGGAGGTGGCGCGGCGGAGCGACGGGCGGTATGGTGTAGTAGGTGAGATTTCTTCGTTGAGGTCCTCATTGGGCAAAGTGAGATAGTTGGTGTCTGGACTGGGGTGGTCCTCATTCTCTTCGGGGATTGTGGTGTGGAGGGATGGACTTAGGGTGAAGATGTCGTTCGTTACTGAGTTTGCAGGGCTGATGGCTGAGATGATGGCCGTCGCTAGACCCGATTTTGCGGTCAAGGAAATGGGGGTTGAGGCGCTGCGGATGGCGGATATATTTGGAGGCTTAAGACCATGGGACTTGCGCCGCTGATGACGATAAACAAGATCTTGGCTGTACAAAGCGTCCCTTGCTTTTGATGGCCCGAGTGATGGAGAAGCAAGATCGACACTATCTGACGGGCTCGTAGGACGCGAAGAGTCGTATGCTGCGTCACTGAAGACGCGGTCATACATTGATCCCCGATTTGACATGGAAACTGGAGATCCAGGGATAGAGTACGAAGCAAGAGTTGTTGCATTTGACCATCGATTCATATTAGGAGATACGGCAACGGCGGGTTGGGAGAGTGTGGCGGCCGAAGAAGGCGTATCGGATGGAGCAGGAGATGTGAATGTAAGGCTGAATCGCTTTTTGCGAGGTCGGCGCTGTGGTTGGACCTTGACTGGTGTTACATTCGGCGGAGCATTGTGGTAGTGGTGGTGGATGTGGAGCTCTGGGTTACCAGCGGATTCATTGCGGAGCTCTTTTTGCAGAGAAATAGGTGTCGCTGTTGCTGTTGCGACGTCTTTCATCGTTGGAGAGACGGGCTGATGGGCGCGGAGTTGCTCACGGAGAAGTTCGACTTCTTCGTTGGAGCACATCAGCATCTCGCGGAGCTCCAGTATACCATGCTGCAGGTTCGTGTTGTCGAGTAGAATATCCTTGACAAAGTGCGACACAACATTTGAGTTGCCCTTTTCATGTCCTGTCTGTACCTTGAATCTGCCCGTTGCCGCTGCCAGCGCTCCATCTACAGCTATGCGCTGTTCCATTTGCGCCACAATCTCCAAATGCCGGTCGCGCTCCTCCCGTGCCTCTTTTTCAATGTGGTCAATTTGGTCCTGGAGGTCCCCGATTGTCGCCTCGGCCTGTCGCCATCTTTGAATCGCAGTCCGCTCGTCATCGATTTTGGTGTCTAGGGAGCCTTGCAGCTGCGCTTGTTCCCGCTCGAGATCAATCAACTGGCGTTCGAGGGATTGCGTGCGCGCAGCGAGGATGCTCAGACGCTGCAATTCCGCCTCGGTTGAGTCTAGCGTGTCCTGGAGCATCCTGATCTGGCTATCCGAGTCGGCAACGGCTTCGTTGAGCTGCTCTAGCTGGTCGAGGAGCTCGCGGTTGGCCTTGATAGTCTGGGCATTGCGGTTCTCAAGCTCGAACTTCTCCTTCTCCAGGCTCTCAATGGTAGCTGACATGTGACGGCGCTCGCGCTCCGAATCAGCAACGTACGCCTCGTGCCGGATGAGAAGCGCCTGGAGGGCAAACGTCAGCGACATGTTGGGCTCGCCCAACGGGTAAAGATGGCAATTATCTAGCGTAGCCAGGCCGACAACGCTGGTGGATGACAGCTGGTGGACAGACAAAGGCACGTACCTTCCCCAGCTGTGCTGCTTTGGACACATTGTGTTCAAGTCCTTCGAGAATCTTGTCATTGTGCGTCAGGTAGGCGCAATCCTTGCTGCCACAACAACATTGGGTACCCGGAATGCTGCTTCTCGCTATCGTCTCCATGTGGTGTCCGGCGGCGGGGGGGCGACAACATGCACAGCGCCAGAGGATGGACCAGATACTCGCAATAAACTGCTATCGGTATGGCGCATGCTCAGAGGGAGGCTGCGTATGAAGCGGTGTGCATGGAAGAGGGGATGAGGGGTGGTGAGAGAGGAATCTGTTGGTGGTCCCTCCCGTGTTGATGGTGCCGGCGCGTGCTCCCCAAGCTTGCCCGATGGAGAAGCACATCTTGGGGGCAGGTCAGGATCCCTGCAAGCGTGCCCGCATGGACCAGCCACCCTTTTTCGTTCGTTCCTCCTAACCACTGGCCTGGGCCTCGAGTGTGTGCTCTTCATGTCCTCGCACTCTTTGGCTCGTCACGGCCTTGATACCTCGTTTCAACGACTGCGATGACCTCACCGGCTGTGCAGCGAGGGGCCCCTCGGCGCCCATGACGCGCACGAAATCCCCCCGAAATTGCGCTGTGCAGGTGATGAATCTCGCAATCTGTCGCCCGTTTGGGACTGGAGGCTTGGCGAACTAGCTCAGACAGGACCACTGAGCCAGACGACACCATAGCAAGGCCATGGACAAAGGTATATATATAATGAGGATGCATGGAGTATTTTGTTCTTACTGTACAAATGCAAATCGCCCTATTCCTCTCTCTATAAATCACCTCAAGAGCTGTCCAGCTTTTGCGAATTCCCGTTTTCATTCACAACGAACCCAACATCATGTTCCATGCACCAATCACAGCCCGAGCAGCACAATCAACACCAAGCACCCGGCCACGTCCCATTCCACTCCAGCTAAGATGGGTCCAATCTCATCTCTCCTCTTCGGCTCTCTCCCATCGCTTCAGCCAATTCCATTCCACCCTCAAGAACCCACCCCACAAGCCAATCACACTTCCAGAGAACCCATCCATGCCTGGACCCAACATGATGCAAATCCTCCGCGAAGTAAACCGCCCTGCACGATACACTGTCCTGGGTGTACTTGGAATTATTTCCGCCCTAGAATGCACGTTCTGGGTTAAAGTCATACGCCACAAATTCTTCTCCTCTGACGAAGCCGCCTCGGCAGAGTTCTTCACAGACATTGGAGAGAGGGTAGCGCTATACCGGGCATTCTGGATTCAGGCGTATGGCAGGTATTATGGCGAAACAGTCTGGGGTTTGTGAATAGGTGGATGATGAATAAACTAAACCCACGCTGGGATGCGTATACATACACGCCATGTTACGCTATAGTAGGGGTATAGAAGCAGCGCGTAGCGGCTAGTGGGCTTGCTGGTGGCATTGTAATACCATATATCGTCCTCATTTCTCAAGTGTATCCTTTATTCTCCTTTCTCACCTCCTAGAAAATTTGAATATTTCCTTTACCTTTCTACAATTTTTTTTGTAATGTATAACTCCCAACTCCTCTATTCTTTGGTACTTCGGTCATTCATAGATAATCGAGCGCGGCCTTGGGGCCAAAGATAACAATAATAATTAACAACCGCCTTTCTCTCCTCTGCTGAACCAAAGGATTATACCTAAAAAATTGAGCCCCAAAATGGCCCTCTAGCCATCAAAAGCTCTTCTCGTGAGGAATATAGGAAAGACAAAATCTGCAATTACTGGGTTATATCTGGGTTATATCTGGGACTTTACCCTCTTTGTGTTGGGTCAACTTGCTCGATTCTTGGGTGGCAATGAGCGAGTGGATATAATGCAAAAGAGCTCAGACATGTATGTATTTTTATTACTATTTAATCTGCCGGTTGAACAGCTGAGGATTAATGTGGGTTGGGATGTTGTTGAATTCCCTCCCATCATCTCTAGATCCTCATAGATTTGATCGATTTGATCGATTTATTAAAACCAAATTCTCACCTACGCTGGTCGTGCAACTGAGCACTATCTGCTATAAATTTGTTGAACTCGTCCTACTCATCCACCAACCTCACAATATATTATTACTCTGCTGGATCCAAATTTTCATCGACACCGTACTCTTCCACTATCCAAGCACAGAACTTCTCCCACTTGGCTATCCACTCCTTCAGTCTTTTGGCCCTGACGCCTTTCCCCATGGTACCATCTTTCACATCCTTTGTCCACTCTTTCGCAGTATAATCCTCAAAACTGGCCCACCTCACACTGTTCTCGGCCAAAGAGCCGAGCCCAGCCAGACCTAGGTTCTGCCATCCCTGCAGAGCCTGCCAGAAATCGTGGGACATACCCATTGCGCCTTGACCAAGAATCGTCGGATCATCATTGCACAACGAACAAGGCACCCCTCGAGCGAGCAATGCAGGAAGAGGGTGAGACATGATGCTTCCACACAGCCTCAACACTTCATTCGATACGGGACAACTCTCAACCAAGATGCGCTTCTCCTTTACCATGTCTATGAGAAGAGGATGTTTATACAGACTGAAACCATGGCCAATGCGGCGTGTCCCGAGCAGAATGGCATCGAAGAGATTTTCATCGACTGAGTCTCCATCGCCGAGTGTCTCGCCTGCATGGAAGAAAAACGGAATGTCCACACCGGATTCAGCACACTTTTTTCGGAACCAGAAGAGTTCCGGCGCGAGATCTTGAAGGGGCCGGCCAAGGTCTTCTTGTCCGACAAGGTCGTAACCTGCTATTAGGTCGGGGAATTCGAGTTTCATTTCGATGCACTGTTTCATGCCTGAAATGAATGTCAGCGATATGAATTTGCATGTTGAGTAGAAAGGTCATGGCCCACTCTCGATGACTGCTCGTTTGTCGAACGCGCGAATTGTGGTCCAAATCATGCGGCCACCCCAGAAACCTTTTCCCTCTTCAGAAGCCTGGAATTTCTTAATCTCATCCTCCATATGCTCTAGCATATTAAATGAATCTTTGTCCCACTCATCGTTTCTAGCACATCGATAAGGAGTATAGAATGCAGATCTCATATCCACGTAGTTCACGCCATCATCAAGAAGTTGCTTACACATCCTCCTGACAAATTTCCGGTAGATGGGTTCGTAGTATATTAGTGACCCTAGGATGGGAAAGCAAGACATAAACTTGCGCCAAGCTTCATTTGGTCCCTCATGATGTTTGAGGTGTTCTTCGGGCGTGATGGTGACTCGTGATCGTATCCACTCAACGAATCCTTTTCTTCCCCCATCAGCAAAGCTATCGGCAGCTTTTGTAAGCAGCACCGGCGTATTGGGGGTATATGTTTCATCCCAAACAGACATGTCCTCTTCTGTGACAGTCTTTGAGTAGGTAAACGAAAAGCCCGTCTTCAGCCTCGATTCGGGCGAAGCCAGGTGCCCGTCACTCGTAATACAAACACCGTCCACCGCAAACGCCTCTTCCAGAGCCCAGTCTAGATCCACCATAGCCTCAAGATGGCAGTGAAGTAGTGCTCCCTTGGGCATCTTGCTCACGATTTTCCACAGTTTGCTCTTCTCCATCCGGTCTTTGGCGAGCGAGAACATCATGCCAGGAAAGACGTCCACATGCTGGCGAATGAGACTGTCCTCGTATTCCTTCGTCCAGAGCGTTTGTTGCTCCTCGAAACGGATCTGGTCGACTATGGCGCAAGCCTCGGCTGCCATGGGCGAGAGGTTCTCGCGGAAGACGCGGTCTGAAAGTTGTCAGACCACTTCTTACCATGCTGCGTTGTTTCACCAACCACTTCGCTGTTTTTTCTCTTGTTCGACCAGAGCATCTCGTCCAGATAGGTACTTTTGGATGAACGGGTCACTGAGACTGGGCACGCCCTCAGCTTGCGCCCAATCATCATCATTTGTCGCAGTGTCTGGTGTCATTTCGCCGGTAGTCTGGTAGAAACCTTGGACACAACAAGGAGATGTTGGAGGGTTAAATTATTTTGAAGATTGTGCTTGGAGTTGAATGCACCTGCCTGGCTTGGTTTAGATAGTCATACCGCTAACGTAAGGCTCTCCTTTCCCGATCGGGTGGGCGCTTATCGATAACGCATAGGCGCGGGGCCTTCTTCGGCACGTTGTCGTCGTAGGTCGCACGACCGCAGCCTTCGAGCACATCACCAGGCTTCCTAGCCATTCACAGACCCAACCCTAGCCCTCTCCTACTGCCCCCCCGTGACCGACCTTCCTGACGAGTGGTTGCTCGCCACACCTGCTGTTCATCTCTACTCCTTATCACCACGCAAACCGTCTCAGCCGCTCACTCACCGCCGACCTAGGCGCGACAGTCAAACAACAAGCAACTCACGGCTCGCCACTATACTGCATCTTTACACACCGGAGCTTCCCCTGTGTCCTCGCTCTTACTCTCCGTTGCTGGGGCCACTGCTACCTATGGAGCCCACCTCTCGGCGGTAGGCGCTTGACTTGCCTGCCATACACCACCCCCTTCCTGACCGCGCCGTCTCAACCATGGCGTTCTTCTCCGCCATATCTTCCTCGATCGGCAAAAAGCTCACACTCTTTGTCCTACGGCATATTGACATTCTTGACAAGGATCCTGCCGAATTTGTTAGTGTTGATGTTGGCAAAAAGACCACCCTCGAAGTCCGCGATGTCGGCCTACACATCAAGGTACGTCTCTCTCAACACAGGGATCCTGCATCGATATATTCTAATACTTGGTCCCATAGAAACTCATAACATTACTACACCTAAAGCTCCCCCCCGAAATCCACTTGTCCAAAGCGAAGGCGTCATTACTCCGCGTTACATTTGTTCTCGAATTCGGTGTCCCTCAGATCATAATAGAGGTGGATGGAGTGCAGGTGCAGGCTAGATTAGTAAAGGATGTAGAGTCTGCGGATTCCAAGCCTCATACCGATGGTCCCCGGTCACCACAGTCTCGAACACAACCACGATCGCCATCTCGTCGCCGACTATCATCCCCACCCCCTCCAAGAGATCACGACAGTGACGGTTCATCAGATGCAGATGAAGAACATATCCCGACAGTAGACGACCTTGCGAATTCATTTATTAGGGAGGAGCCAGATGAAGAAATCAGGGAACTAGAGGAAGCATTGAATTCACAATCTGAGTACTTACACGAGTCGATTAGCTCTAATGATGAAGATGAAAGCGTGGCAGGAATGGGAACTCCTCTGGCCCTTCCTGCATATCTGCGTAACATCCTAAATGCGGCGCTAGACCGGCTGCAAATCATTACGAACCATATCGATATCCTGGTGGAAGATGAGTTTCCCACAGAGCAGTCAAATGCACCGAACGACAATGAGCACTCTTCAGTTTCGCTCAATTTCCACATTGATCGCATAGCGATTGACTCTGTGACCGCCAAGGATCCCCGGGTTGAAATTACTTCTTCAGTCCACACTGAGGATCCCACGTCTAAGCTCGGAAAACGACGAATGCGAGTTGAAAATATATGTGCTCGACTGATTTCAGACCCAGACAACTTTGCGTCCATGTCACGAGTCTCGAGACCAACATCCCCTGCAGATACTCGTTCTGAGGTTTCCTCTAGCCACAAGTCTCAGAGTGAGCCTTCGGCTAGCCGTATCTCATGTCACCATGAGTCTGTTCATTTCGAGGAGGAAGGCACTGCCTCTATCCAAGCCTCTATTCAAGCCTCGATCCCCGATCTGCGCGATGAGGTCAGCCCGCACCCAGTACAACTCCCTCCCGCAGCCCACCCACTTGAGTCTTCTGTTGTTACCACAGATGAAGATCGATTTGCAGATGCTGCTTCCAACGATGGCCTAGATAGAAGTTTAATGGGTAACTCTCTTGCTCAATCCCAACAATCCCTGCCACCCCAAGAAATGATTGCAAGCAACCTATTGTATGATGACGAGGGAGTGTTAGACTATGGTCTCGAACATGATCTATTCAATTTTGGACTGGAAGAAGGCCCTGATACGGACATACCTACCGGATACATGAATCAATGGCAAGTTGATGGAGCTATTTCGAGTCCGCTATCGGAGCATTTACTGCCACTTTCTGAGCCTTCCGCATCAAGCCATCTCACGTCACCCGCGCTTGCATGTTCGGTAGACTTTCTGTACAACGACCCACCTCTCGAGCAATCTGCTGCATCTGAGCGTCTCACTTCTTCAATGGACAATCAGCTTACCTATTTAACGGACAATGAACTCCCTTCCTTGATGGACAGTGAACTCCCTTCCTCAACGGAAAATCGGCTCACTGCTTCAACGGACAATCAACTGGCTGCGTCAACGGACAATCAACTGACTGCTTCAACGGGCAGTCAACTAACTTCTTCAACGAACAATCGGCTCACATCTTCAACAGACAATCTAGATGCCGCGATTCACCACGCCCTCGAGGAACAAGCAAGTCCGATTAGAAGTACTCATACATCTTCCCCTCCTCATGAAGAAGACCTAGCCGAATCAAAACTATTCACACATGATGAAGCAGAAAGCATGTATATGAGTGCAATGAGCGCAGCACCTTCCGATTCTAGCCACCGTCCAGCAATTCCGGGAGGTTGGGATTCTGGCTCTAGTTCAAGTCAAGATACAACACCGGATAATTCAGCACAGATTCCCATGTCCATGATCGCAGGAAGCATTCTCGATGTCCTGCCAGAGGTCGATGATGGATGTGTGACGCCTCGTCCCGGAAGTCGGCAAAGTGTGTTTTCATCACCCCAGGAGCAGCAGAGAGCTATCTCTTCGAGTGATATCAAGCCTGAAGATGGAGATCTCCAAAGGAAAATTGCAAAACTCTTCTTGAGCATCGACAAGGTCACTGTATGGTTCCCTCTTGGACTGGGCGAAGAGCCATCTGGCGCACAAACGACGGATTCGGTGTCGGAGGATTCAGTAATTGATTTCAAGCCCCCGAACCTTGGCGAAGACTCTATCTTTCAGGAAATGCCAGGATCGTTCTCAAATTACGCTCATTCGAAGTCCACACGGAGGAAAGGTTCGGTTGATGTTTCAGAGTATACGAACAAGCGCCTAAACTTGAAATCACCTCGTGCAGAAAAAAGCCCGGATGCAATCAAAAAAGAGCCCTCTACTAACATCAGCGTGGAGGTCGGAACAGTCCTTGCTCACATCGATCTTTCCACTGGTCGTATAATGTTCCAGATGATAGATAGGCTTTTGAAGGCTTTAACTAGCGTACCCAATGATGAAGAGCAGCAACCAAAACCGCAAGATACACCAACAGGTACCCAGACCAGTATTTCTTTATCTGTCAAGCATGTCAGCATTGCATGGCTAGATCGTCTGATGACCGAATCGACATTGGCTGGAAATTTCTCACAGGTTGCCCTTGATTTATATCCACATGATGCCATTATCATGATCAATCTCTCTTCAATCAAAGCTGCAAGCCGGAATGCAGTACAAGGACCTCGAGCTAAACTACAAATCGGCAAATTTGTTATATCTTCTCTAGATCAGGATATCATTTCGTTTCACACCTCCAAGCTGAAATCTAGACGTTCTGTTAGTAGCCTTCCAGAGCAGTTGAATAACGACATTGAAGTGGATTTTGAGCAAGCAAAAGACCGCCGGATTACGGTCGTTACCCGCCCTGTAAGAGTTACTTTCGACTTGCAAAAACTCGACGATGCACTGAGCTCCTTTGGAGGCTTTAGTGGCGTCCTAGAGCTGGGGAATTCCATCAATTCGAACAACACGATCAGTAGCCCGGCGATGTCTCCAGTAATCCCTCGATCACGCGGTGTTCATTTCGGTGATCACCCACCCACTCCTCCAGCAGCTAGTCCAGTTGGGATGCCCAAAATTGATTTCCTCTTCGGAGAAGTTTCATTTACTTTGAAAGGGAAGAGTTGCGCCGTGCAACTACAAACTACATCCGTTAGGGTTGCCGTTCGGTCAAGCAATCTTCGATTGAAAGTTTCTGAAATTCAATTATCAGGACCATACCCAGGAGCCTCTCAAGTTGGTGCGCCACTTATAGTTGAGATTAGAGGCGTTACGGTCAACTTTCTTTTTACCCCAGATGAAGACGATCTCACAAAGTTAATCTCTATGATCAATCCATCCAAAGATCCATACGAGAACGGCGATGATATTCTCATAGAAACGTTGCTTCGACAGCGCCGAAAGGGCTCTGTTCTTCGGACTGAAGTCGCAAGTGTTGGGATACGAGTATCGGATCCTGCTCAATTGCAAACGTTTGATGCACTGGGTGAGGAGATAGCTAAGCTGTCCAAAGTCACCAAATATCTTCCAGACGATGATCGACCTGGACTTCTCACACTTGCGGTCATTCAAAAATTCGATGCAACTTTTGTTGTCAATGAAAGGCTTGGTGATATGGCCGTTTCCCTCCACGATACTTCATTAGCACATGTTGGAGTTCCTGCACTTTTTGCTGCAGAGATTGGCGAAGCCTATGTTGTTCGAGGGGCCGAGGTTCTCGTACATGAAGTCATCAAACTTCGTCCGCAAGACCAGTTACCCATGATCATGGTCCGAATGGTAGGCGATGAAATGGAGCCCGTCATTAAAGCGAAGCTGTTTAATTTGTGTGCCGAGTACCATGTGTCTACCGTCATGGCAGCTTTGGGAATTTCAGATGATGGCACACTAGATGATATCGCCCTCGGACTCGCATCCTCTGTCGCTACAATCACTGGCGTGTCATCTCCAAAATCACTCAGCAGGCAAAGTTCTGGGTCAGATGCTCCCCCCTCCACAACAGTAAAGCCTCTTCACATTGATCTCCTTCTAAGAAGTTGCGCGATTGGTTTGAACCCGCGAAAGATTCCGTCAAAAGGCCTCTTCGTCCTCACTGACGCCCACTTTACTGGTAAACAAATGAAGAAGGATGATCTATCTATTGTAATCGAGCTGCGGAAGGCTTCGGTTCATGCAATCGATGACATTGTTCGTCTTGAAGAGAAACCAGATATGTCATCTCTACCCAACTCATCATGGGAAAATCGCCACCTTCTCGAGCTTCGCGAGCTAGGATATGTATCCCTTAGTGCTATCTCGGCAGCGAATGTGTTTGTTCACATTATAGGAGATGGGAAAGACCATCCCCAAGAAGTCGATGTTGAATTTAAGAACGAACTTTTTGTGCTTGAATCGTGCGCAGATTCAACACAGACTCTCATTGCTATATTGAATGGACTACAACCCCCTAGTCCTCCCAGCTCTGCAGAACAGTATAGGACTGTTGTGCCCCTACAGCAAATGATGGAGTCCTTCACTGGTGATGCAGTTACTTCGTCCGCCAAGATGGACGACGAAAACTTCGAGGATGACGCTGATTTTGTCGTCGATGAGGTTCCTGCAAATCTGGAATTCGTTGGTAGCTTCTACAACCCTGAGTCACTGCCTTCAGAAGAAGATCTTGGCGATAGCATGCTTGGTGAGGATGATCTTGGTAGTCTAACCACGGCCCCAATCACACGCCAGCGCGGAGACCGAGCCCTCCTTGAAAGTTTCCAGGAACAGTACGAAGTTGCTCCTGGTGAACAAGATTTCGATTTCGACGAAAATTACTTCAAAGATTCAGATTCTGAACACAAAGGCACAGCCCGCAAATGGGATTCAACGAAGAACCAATACCAACTCAGCAACGAATTCAAGGTTGCAAATGCGCCTCTAAAAGTCCGTGTCCGTGACATGAACATTATCTGGAATCTATTCGATGGCTACGATTGGCCTAGAACTCGGGGAATATTTGCTCAAGCAGTCGAAGATGTAGAAGCCCGCGCTGAAGAACGACGACGGAAACCCCGAGAAGAAGATGACGACGAGGACTTTGTCGAAGCCGACTTTTTGTTCAACTCCGTTTGGATTGGTGTACCTATCAAAGATGAGAAGGGTGCATTGGCGAAGCGCATCAACCATGATATTGACGATCTTGCTAGCGAAACTGGGAGTTATGCAACTTCAACCGCTACCCGGAGCACTGGAGCCACTGCTCGACCACGAAACACGGGCAAGTCTAATCGACGAAAACTCAAGCTTCACCGAAGCAAGGTTAGAAAGATTGCGTTCCAAATAAGTGGTGTTGCTGTTGACCTGGTCCTCTACCCCCCGAACTCTGGCGAGACCCAGAATTCCATCAACGTCCGCCTACAAGAATTTGAGATTTATGATCACATCCCGTCCTCGACGTGGAGGAAGTTTCTAACCTCACTTATTCCACCCAACCACCGCGAAATGGGTCGACCGATGATACATCTAGACTTGTTGACTGTGAAGCCAGTGACAGAATTGGCTGCCTCGGAGCTGGTCATCAAGGTCAACGTTCTTCCTCTCCGCCTCCATGTCGATCAAGATGCCCTGGACTTCATCACGCGATTTTTTGAGTTCAAAGATGATTCAGCCCCAGAAGCTAGCACAGCGTCAGAGCAACCCTTCATCCAACGCCTCGAGGTCATGTCTGTGACTCTGAAGCTCGACTATAAGCCAAAGCGTGTTGACTATCGAGGCATACGCTCTGGACACACAACTGAGTTCATGAATTTCTTGATCCTAGATGGTGCAGATATCGTCCTCCGACACGCAATTGTATATGGCATCACTAGCTTTGATAAACTCAACAAGACTCTCAACGACGTCTGGATGCCCGATGTCAAACGCAACCAACTTCCGTTTGTGCTTTCAGGTTTAGCAGCGGTGCGTCCACTTGTCAATGTGGGAAGTGGGGTCCGCGACCTCGTCGTCGTACCTATGCGTGAATATAAGAAGGATGGGCGTATAGTTCGCAGCCTACAAAAGGGAGTCTATGCTTTCGCCAAGAACACAACATCTGAAGTTGCGAGACTGGGTGCTAAAGTCGCCATTGGAACACAGAACCTACTGGAAGGCGCCGAAACCTTTTTAGCCTCCCAAAATGCATCCCCTGGCCACCAATCAAATCTGCACGAATGGGATGACGTTGATCCAGCAGATGTCAGCGACGACGAACCAAGAGCAGTCTCCAATTATGCAAATCAACCCATCAGTGTCAGAGCGGGCTTGCGGACTGCAGCGAGACATCTCGAACGAGACTTGCTCACTGCTCGCGATGCTATTATAGCCATACCAACCGAGGTCATGGAAGAAGGCACTGGCATGGGCATGGCGAGGGCGATTGCGAGGAGAGCTCCTACAGTGATCTTGAGACCGGCGCTTGGCGCGACCAAAGCTGTGTCTAACACTCTGCTAGGGGTGGGGAACGCGCTGGATGCAGGGAGTAGGAGAAAGATAGATGATGTAAGTCACGCTCTGTTGGTTGCAACTGCACAGGTTACTAACTCTCGCGTAGAAATACAAGTCCTACTAGGATCGAAGCACAATATAATACTCGAGAATACCGAACATAGGGAGGCCTTCTGTGTTTAATGTATAGTTTGATTGTCTAGCCGCGCTCTCTACCTACTCTCTTTCCCCTGTCTAGGTTTTTTTTATGTGTTTCATAATTGCAGTCATTTTCTTATTTGCTTATTTAGCGTTTGCGTTCCTTTGAGATGGTTTAGGCATTACAATTTGCATAGCGATGGTGCGGAGGCGTTTCTCGAAACCATAAGCATCTACGAGTACTTCCCCACTCTGTTTGTCTGTTGGCCCATGAGATCGGTGAGAAAGTTATACCCAACGTAGTCGTGCGTTTGAGTGCTTGCATTGGCATACTAGATAGATACAGCTTTTGTAAGGAGAATTCTTGTACGTGTGTACAATTGTCTGTGTGTGTATATTGCTTCCCTCGAGCTGGAGGAGATATGAAGTGAATCGGAACGACTATTTGTTTCTTGAAGCTATATAGCGAAGTTGACCTCGCTATTCAAAGAACCAAGTCAATGGGGAGATATGAATAATATCCAAGTTCAAGGTATCTATCTTCCTTTGTACAGAAGAACCAGGTACACAATCAGGGCTACCGTGAAACCTCATCTCACAATCACACCGCTGATC
>JAAZQE010000475.1:0-22871 GCA_013620735.1 Clavariopsis aquatica | reverse complement strand
CCCGTATCCGCTGTTGAGCATCGAATTGCGCAGACTGGCCCCGAGTGCAGTGGGCAGCGGGCAGCGCAGGGGCGGGCGTGGAGCCAGAGGGTGAAGAAGAATGGGCAGAGGGGGCGAGGGCCGCGTACCCTGAAGGGTGAGGATGTGGCTCTGCTGCAGGCAGGCGGCTGTCGACGTGTTTCGCGAACGAGCACCGTGTGGGCGGCGGCGGGGCCGGCAGTGCGCGACACGGGCAAACGCGAACGACGGCAGCAGGTGGGTGCTTGTCGGAGAACAGACGAGGCACTCGGCGGGCAGCAGAGAGGCGTGGAGGATGCTCGGCGGGAGCAATGTCGCGTTTGAAGAGTGGCAGGGAGCGACAAAGAGCGGCTTTGAAGGGTGCGCCTAAGCGTAACGAAGTCACGCGTCAACCGGCGGCCAAGCCCCACAGCGCGGGAGGGGCGGGCCAATTAATCATGAGCGGGCATGGAGATGAATGAGGATGAATGAGAATCGCCAAAATACCTTGCTTCTCTATTCCCTATGTGCACATGCAGAATCTTGTACGTGACAGAGACCCTCCAATCCCTCACCCCCCTTTCTCCCGAATCCGGTCCTACATCATATATAACACGTCCAATTCCAGCATCACCAACCAACCAAACACGCCCAATTCCAAAGCATAAAACAAACCCATCCAACACCAAATAACACCAAGTCAAGCTAAAATACAATGTCGACGACATGCTATGCCACGCCACTGACCTTTCGGAAGGTCAGTCCATATCCTTTTGCCCCGCCCCACCGCTCAGCCAAGTTCGCCACTCCGCCCCGTCCCTCTTCGGCAATCTTTCCGCTCACATCGCGCCTCCCAGTTCCCAAATCCGAGACATCATCGTAGTCGAAATCATTGCCGCCTTGGTAGTCGACGCCTGTTCTGCTCACGACGCGCGGCGACTGGTTTCTGATGGGCGTGTAGCCTGCCTCGCCTGTCCTCCGGACGCTGGCATACGACTTCTCGCTTAAGCGTATCGGAGAGTTGGGCAGATACTTTCGTGTTGGGGAGTTGGCCAAGTAGTTGTTCGCCGGGCTCGAGGAGTCCGCCGTGTCCTGACTTTCGGCTCGGATGTGGTTGGAAGTGCCCGATCCCCTCGTGGGCACGCCGTTGGGTGGGGTCGAAGACCAGTTGGGGCCGTTTTTGATTGCTTGGGAAGCAGCCATAAGGTCTCCATAGTGGCGTGTCTTGGGCGTTCCGGCCGGGCTGTGGGACGGCTGACTGTACATTGATGTTGTGCTTATCGAAGTTGTTGTTTGCGACCGCTTGTGCGATCGAGCTGGGCGCGTACTCTGATCGTTGTGAACAGACTTCTTCGGTTGCAATGGCGGCGAAGGCGGGTTCATGCGCAGCGGCTGAGGCAGCAACGGCGGTTCGAGCTCATTGTCGGAATACATGTCGTCCGACATTGACACAGAGTTGTATCCTTGCGATTGGTTCTTCGATTGGAACAGCTGCTTCGCTGGCGACTTCTGGTGCACAAACCAGTTCTCTGAGTGGCCAAGAGAGAGGTCGCCCGTAGCTTCATGGCTATTGGCGTTTAGAGCAGGCAGGTGAAAGTCCTTTTTCGAAGACACAAACGATTTCGGCCTCGAGCTTCTCTTGATAGCCTTCTCGGCTAGGAAGGACTTGCGCTGCGCAAGCGTTTCGTCATCATCCGTGTCCCCCCTGCGATGGAGATCATCGCGAGTGTTGAGGTCCCCACGTGACTGAATCATAGATGCGGGTCGAGAATACAACGACTGGCGGGATTGGCGGGCCGATTTTGGGGTGTGAGGGGAGTACACCATGTCGGAGTTTGTGCGCGTGTGTATGAATGCCATCTTCGTTTCATCCGGGGATGGTATCTTGCCTGCCATCAATGGGTCCGTTTGTGAGTTTGTGCTTCCCACAATCGTTGTGGCCGCGCTCTGCCCACTGAAGCGCTTCTCATCGACGGTGCGCGGCAGGATCGCAGATATGGATGAGTTCTTGTGCTTGTGCTTTCTCTTGCGGCGGGAAGTCAAATTATCCTCCAGTGGATTCATATCCGGCGGAAGGCGAGCAATATTGCGGAAGACGAGAACAAGGTACAAGTCTAGTACCAGCGCAATACAGTGGAAACCCGCGACAGTGGTAGCTGTCAGCCATACGCTTGTGAGCACCTTGTCTGTTTCTTCGTCGGTCGGAAAAAAGGTTCGCCAGCGACCGCTGGTTCCAGCTTCCATATCGGAATTGCGCTTCCCAAGCAGCGCTATGAAAGTGTAGAATGGTACGAAACCAGAGTCGGTGATTAGTGCGAAGAAGTGGTAGCTGGCCGAGCTGGCGGCTGGCCGCGCTTTTGCTGTTCTGAGAAGGTGGTAGATAGCATAGAGAGTGACTACGATGTCGGCGCTGGGCTGCGTTTCGTTAGCAAACGGCTGCAATGAGGCTTAAACATGAGCTGCTCCTACCGGTATTTTCATTACATATGCCTCTGTATCCTGGGCGCCTTTAATGAAAATGGAACAGAGAAGCGCTCCGATGGCGCCCAACAAGGTCAGCACTCGGAAAAAGAGCTGTATCCATCGCGCAGTCTTGATGAACACCTTGGTCTTGGGATTCATTGGCTTGGCGTCGGTTTTGCCGTAGGGAAGGATTGGGTAGCTGTCTGGGTGCTGATTGAAGTTCACCAGAGGACCTTGGGCCTTCTTCTTTGGCGACGGCGGCTCGCGGCTTGCCATGGTGACGGCCTTGGGGTTGAAGGTGCTGGGCGCGTCCATGAAGGAATCCCTCTGCGGGGCGTTGTAGAGGTAGGGCTGCCAGCGGCCCATGATGTAGAGGCAAAAGGTGCAGAGATGCGCAATGGGGAATGAGAGTGAACAAGAGAACGTCCACTTGGCCGCAAGTACTTGAAGAATGCTGGTGGGGAGAGGAGCAGGGGTGTGCCGATCATGATACAAATAAATAGCCGTTGCCTATGGCAGCAATCGATATGCGCCACCCGACCGCGAGTTGCGGGACATGACGTGAGGCTTGACACACGACACCTGGAAACCAACAATTTGTGTCGCAGCAACGAAGGGCCATCGGCGCTGGCTTCGATAGGAGAGTGAAGGGAGCGGCGGATGCAGCGACAGAGCGAGAAGTGGAGGGGCGCAGAGAGCCGCGGAGAGACGCAGAGAGACGCAGAGAGACGAGAGAGTTCCATCGCAAGCTGGGGGAGGCTTCATCGGAAGATTCCAATGCAGGCGCATCGCACCGCATCAAACGCCTGGACACCATGCTTTTGCTCGCCCATCCCCGCCGTGTTCGATGGTGGCGTGGGTGCCAACAAACGCGAGTCGAGTCCGAGGCCCAGCCCAGTTATTAGTCATCCGTCTGATTCGGCTCTAACGGTCTCCACCAAACGTTGAGAACCTCGCAACATGCTTCTCGCCCTACGGCCTTCCAAAACGCCGTACGTGTGCTCCAGCTGCATCCGACGCACCTCAGCGGCCTCATTCAGTGCGACTAGAACAAAATCTTCTTTCTATTTTCGCAATGGCCACAGCACGGGCGTCGCGGCGCCGCTCTTCTCCTCCCTAACAGGCACAACGCCCACTTTGCTGCACCCATCGTCTTCGTGGAGGCATGCATACAGTACGAATGCCTCCAAGAGGCCCCTCCGAGTTGCCGTGATCGGATCTGGCCCGGCAGGTTTCTACACTGCGTATCGGCTCATGAACAAGGTGAAGGATGCCGTGGTCGACATGTATGAGCAGCTTCCTGTACCCTACGGGTTGGTGCGATTCGGTGTGGCGCCCGACCACCCCGAGGTCAAGAATTGCCAGGACACGTTCGAGGAGGCAGCCAAGTCTCCACGCTTCAACTACATTGGTAACGTGCAAGTTGGGTCCGATGTGGAGTTGGCGAAGATGAAGCCGCATTACGACGCGATTCTGTTCTCATACGGCGCATCCGAGGACAAGAAGCTAGGTATATCGGGAGAAGATCTCAGTGGCGTATACTCGGCGAGGGAATTTGTCGGGTGGTATAATGGGCTACCGCAGTTCCAGCACCTGGCACCCAATCTTGCTGCTGGAGAAGAGGCCGTCGTCATTGGACAGGGGAATGTAGCACTCGATGTTGCGCGGATACTCCTGACGCCCGTGGACAAGCTACGACGCACGGATATCACAGAGCAGGCACTTCAAACCCTGGCGCAAAGCAAAGTCAAGCACGTGAAGGTGGTCGGACGACGTGGGCCGCTGCAGGGACGGATATATATTCCCATTCTTGACAATTCATTGGCATACTAATAGACCTACAGGTTGCCTTCACAATCAAAGAAGTCCGCGAATTGATGCATCTGGAGGATGTTGCCTTTCACCCTGTCGAACTACTCGCCAACACAAATCCCAAAACCCTCCCCCGAATCCAAAAACGTGTCACGGAAGTCCTCCTAAAGGGGACTCCAGCACAACCAGAGCACACTAGGAAGTCATGGGCTTTGGAATTTTTCAAATCACCCAAAACAATGAATTCATCCAATGGCGAGCAACTTTCTTCCGTGACCTTCACAAACCAGGTCTTCGCTCCCAATGCCAACCCACTGTCCACTTCGGCTTCTGTGTTACCCACAGACCAAACCACGACTATTTCAGCATCATTGGCATTCCGATCCGTAGGCTACAAGTCTATTGCGCTCCCTGCCCTTTCCGACCTCGGCATCCCATTCGACAATAAACTAGGCATAATCCCAAATGATCCCTACGGACGTGTGATAACGCCATCTGCTGGCCCTGGTGATCTCACCGCAGGCCACCTGCCTGGCCTCTACTGTGCTGGTTGGGTGAAGCGTGGTCCAACAGGTGTTATTGCAAGTACCATGGCCGACGCTTTCACGTCCGCCGATATCATTGCCGACGATTGGAATTCCGGTGTCCCGTTTTTGAACTCTGAAAAGAGTGGTAATCAGAGCACAGGATTGGGATGGGATAGAGTAAAGGATGAGGTTGAGAAGAAGGGCGTGAGGCCACTTCGCTGGAAGGACTGGAAGACCATAGATGCGATAGAGAAGGAGAGGGGCCAGAAGCTTGGGAAGATTAGAGACAAGTTTACTAGTGTAGAGGAAATGTTGAAAGTTTTGGATGTGTAGTAGTAGATGTTGCAGAATATCATGTAGAAAATTATTCCAAAGTCCCAAGTAGTCCACCTTTTTGTGCTGCCCACTCGCGTAATTCCATCCAAACCATTAGACCATTATTGGAACAATAGATGAATTAGCACCACAGTGGTATATATGCTTCTTGATATATTGAGAGTAGAAACAGTTTAATAGCAGTCTTTGAGGAATAAGCAGCTAGTCGAAATCTTTTCATCCCGAACATGCCCCAGCATCCAAGCACTCTTCAAACTAATGCTCCATTTACTTGATATTTGGCCCTAGGATGGCTCCAACCACGAATATAGAGTCGCTCTTCCTCCCTTGGTAAAAGAAGGAAATCCTCCTCAATGACTTATCTCTGTACAAATTGAAATATCCCGACGATAAATATGCTTTTATCTACAGATCAGCAAACGCCGTTTTCACGTTGCCTACTCTATCTTTCAGGAACAAAGAAACCGTTAAACCATACCGACACTCTCTATATGCAGCAAACTCCTCACCGCAACTTACGAACTCCCTAATATCCTCTCATAAGCATCCTCAACCTCGCGCGCTACCTCTAACAACGTCACAATAACAATCTGATGCGTAACGTTCGGCAACCGGTCTCTATGCAGCCCAATCCACTCTAACGGCGGTGTGGCTTCACCCATATCCCTCAATTGCGGCGTCTCGATCAGCGGCGGCTCAAGAGGTGTGTATTCATATCTGCTCTGCGGCACATTGACGACGGCAGTGATTTTCTCCTGGCTCTCAGGAGATAGTTTTGAAGGAGGCGAGCTCTTTTCGGGTGAGTCCACTGAGGTGGATCCCGTTGGTGGAGGTGTTGTAGGGCGTTCCGAGGCTGGCGTTGCCGTCGAAGAAGATGTGATTTTAATGTTTGATTCTGGGAGTGGTTTCCCTAGACGCAGGGCCAGGGTGCGTGAGTGGTTGGACCACATGGTGCGGATGTAGGAGATACGGGAGTAGTTCCAACCTACATCCACCTTGCCCTCGAGACTACTCTTGAATATGTAGTCAATGTGGTTGCTATTGGGCACTTGCCATGTATGCATTGTTGCAACGACTTTAGGTACGCGTAGGATAGTGCCTCCCCGCGCTGAACGAGCGCTCGTAACAACATCTTCGACTGTGAGATCCGCAACTGGTTTTTTCCGCTTCGGAGATGGTATTGGAGAGAGTGCAACAGAGAGCTGGCCGAGTGTCATACCGAGTCCAGAGTGAATTTTCCCTTGCTCAAGAGCCACGGCGAAACGTGCTTGGGTGTCTGAGGCCTCAAGCATGAAAATTTGGCCATCAGCAAAGGTCGAAGGGAAGACACCAAGATTGATAGAGCGCAAGGTGACGACAACATCGGTATGGAGAGATATTGGGGTCTTGAAACTGTCCTCTTCGGCTTTCGTTGCGATCATACTTTGGGAAACCGACCGACTAAACGGTATTGCGGCTGACGATTTCCGACGAAGGAACTTCTCAATGTCCCTGAGTGACTGTTTATATGCCTGCTGATTCTCCTGTACTAAGCGCTCGATAGCTTGGTATAGAGCGAGGCCTTGGGCAGCGCTAGTTGCAGTGCAGAAGACGTGGGCTTTGTCTCCGTCTAGAATGGCCACAAGGCGGTCTCGAGAACCCTGCACCTGCTCGCGTACATTGTACATCAAGAAATTGAAATTTGCGATATCCGCGATCATGAAAGCCTGGTAGTCGAACCCAGCCTTGACACTAAGTTGTTGGAAGCCAAGAGAGGCCTGCACAAGAGGCGTTTGGCGGATGCCCATGGCTTGTGAAGGCCAGCTAATAGATGTGCGTACCTTTACTCCGGCGAGCTCGACGAAGCCGCTTGTTCGACCGCTACTCTCCAACCCTACTTTTTCGACGCCTATACACAAGTTCTGCTCCCAATCTGTGCTCTTTTTAGAGGATGCCCATAGATTGTGAATTTTCAGTGATGTCTTCCCGATAGCCTGACCTAGGTCTAAGTCAACTGAAATATCAGCAATGGCGACATTGGCGTTCCAGGGGAATGCTGTTGCCGCCGTGACCTGCTGATAGCGTTGCATGAGATATTCGTGTGGTTCTACATTGACGTTTGCTGTTGGAGCTTTCGAAGTTCCTCGTATCTCGGGTGGGACCCAGATCTCTCTAAACAAAAGGAAGTCTTGAAGCTGGCGAGCATTGATTTGGAGCCCCATGGGATTGATTTTGAGAATTGCAGATATTCCACTTGTACCGCTAAGATGCTTGCTGTTCATGAGAGAAAGTATAACAGAGTCAACATCAAACCCAAATGTAGACTCCCGCGAATAAACGTGCTGAACAGTTGCTTCAAGTTTTTCGAAAGCGGCCGATGCAGCAAAGAAGTGGCCATGCTCCTGGGATTTAACGCTGTTCACTGTAACGTATATGTCTCCAACCTTGGCGATTGCAGCCACTCGTGCGATGGGTTGGCAGCTCAGACTGAATTCTTGTTTGCAAATCCTCAATCCAAGATTGAGACGGGTTCTGCCTAAGATAGCACTTGGGTCCGCGGTGATGAGATTTTCTTCCTCTAGTAATTTCGCTGCAGGCTTTGGTGGAGTCTGTAGAGCATTCTCAATATCCAGAGACTCTTCATCCTTCTCACGAACTAGCTCTTTGATGCTATCCGAAATGTCGATCAGAATGGGCACAACAGTAGGGTATAGAGTGTTACTAGATGCATCGACTCTCAGTTCGGCATTGAGAGATGGATCTTGCTCGCCGTCATCCTTGTGTTCCACTTTTAGGGCAACGCCTGGGGCACGCAGAATCATACTGCTCTTGGACCCATCCCCGACAAACTGACTGTAGCGACCTTTCTGCTGTGATCGACCCTCTTTTGCACCAGGGGCTGGACTGGCGTCTCGTCCGTTGATATGAACCACAGCACCTGCAAAATTGGCATCAACCAGAAGGGACGCCAACCTCTTGTTTCCAAATGGATTCTTCCGCTGTGCACCGTTCGTAGTTGGAGTCATGTTCCAATTCGCCGAGGCAGCGCGGAACTTTTTGCCTGCCAGGGCTATAGACCTTTCGATGACATTGGCTGGAAGAATGAACCGAGAGTCTAGTCTCAGATCAAGAGACTTGCCAGCAGCGTGGAAAGCCACCTTGCGCGTCTCTTTGGTAGAACTATATGCGACGTTGAAAACAACTTCTGGCAGGAGCGCTGAATTCATGGAACGGATTTTCTTATCAGCAGACACTGCCACTATCTGCAACTGCATGTCCTCAATCATCAGGCGTGCAGCGTCGTCCTTCTTCGTTGAAAGTTCAATCCTCCTGAAGGAGAGTACGAGGTCTTCAGATTCTGTCCGAGGAAATGGTGGGATCGAGGTCCCGACAATCCAACTCACTTGTATGTTTAGTAGTTCAAGTGAGTAGGTAGAGGTGAATAGGGCACCAGAGCGGACACTTTCGATCTCGGTATCTGCTTCACTCTTGATGCTCTTAGCTCTTTTATGAGATATCCGAGATTTGGTATGGCGTAGCCTTCGGAGATACTTTTTTTCCTTTGATAGATCAAGGTCTTTAATTTTATCCTGCAAATGGTTCATGACATCCACAACTGCCGACGCCGTATCTGCAAAGATGTTGACCTCCAAACCAGAGCTTCGTACACGAAATATTCTTCTGGCAGGTTCAGAGTCCTTTTTAGAAGTAGCCTGAAATGTAGCGCCAAAACTAAGGTTTCCGCAACGACGTATAGTCTCTGCATCTGATAAAGTCATTTCCACGCGAAACTCTTGCAAGTGAATAATAGCCTCTGGTAGGATCATGATTCCATTACTTGAGTCAACGTTCGTAGCCTTCAGTTGAACAGAAGCTAGTCGAACAGCAAGATTAGCGGTCGCAGAGTCTGGATGCTGGCCAGGGGCACTAGCGAGGATGTTGAGCCCAGAAAGTGTCATCTGGACCTTGAAGACAAAATCGCTGGAGGATTTCGGCTTTTCCATTGCCGGTGAATGTCCAAAGTCTGGGAATATTTCCCGGAAATGGGTTTCTAGGATCTCTACATCATCCTTGATGGCGTGGAAGACAGTTGAGATTTCTGGTTTGTTGAGAGTTGCGAGGAGGGCTTGGATTTCAGATGCTTGTAGCTGAATGGTCTCGATAATACCAAGAGCTGATACTCTTGTCTGTTTCTCCGTATTCGTAATGCTCAATCGTCCATTAACAGGGGGTAGTTCCAAGGAGCTAATGATATTGGAACCAGCGGCGGAACTGCTTAGCATCCTATGCGTGTGTGCCTCTAGATCGTAGTCCACCTTGAGCGTTACATTTCCACCAAGTGCTGGAACCACCGAAATTCGACCTGACGAACCTGTGATCGTCCAAGTGAGCGATTGAAGTAGAGCCAATTCCACAAGATATGAATCCATAAATAAAGCAACTGTGATATTGGGCAACTGAGTTCCTTTGTCATTGCTTTTAGTTATCGGGATTTCTTGTTTCAATGGCTGTTGTAGAGTTGTACTCTGTTGGTAGAAGTAAGCAATTTCATCGCGAAGAACGGAGTCGATAACCTCAATGAAGCCTAATATATCCTCTTCGACTTTCATCTTTATCTGGCGGCTTGCGGCAGCGATTTTGATCTCATCAGGTGTCGTAGTCTTTGCATCGTTCCCCTGCTGTGCAAAATATAAACTTGGATGATCGAATTGTGACCGAAGTAACAGACGTGCCCGAGACCGAAGTTCGCTCTTAGCCTGCTCTAGATGCACCAGTACAGTGATGGTGTCCCCCCCGCCAGAAGCCTTTTTATCAGCACCAGCAACAGAGAATCTGAAACGTTGGCCTGTAGACAAGCTTTGTAGATTGATGGTGTCCAAGACCATTTCGGCTCTATCCGTCATATAGATAACTTGGTATTCATGATTCTCAGGGCTCACATTCCTAAGAGGGGCCTGGAATGACGTGGGTGGTTGGGTCGTAGGTCTTTTCAAATCGTCTCGCTGGAACATTTTGATCAAAACCTCGGCTAGTTCGCAAATTTCCCAGTGTGCCTTGACAGAACTTTCCTTAGAGTGAACTTGCATGATAGTGGTTTTCTTTGGAACCTCATTTCCCACAAGCATAAGACCCGTGGGTTCCGGAGGAGGGATGATCGCAACATTGATGATCAAACTTCGCAATGCTGCTTCACTTTGTTTTGGACCAGGATCAATAATGAACTTCACCCCAGCTGAACGAATATCCAATTGGAACGAGGAAGCACGAGAAACGATCACTTCATCCGGAGGCCCGAATAGAAACTGCATGGCCAGACTTTTCTTCACATGCGCCAAATCCCAGGTGCGCCATGAATCCCACATGGCTATGATCTTTTCTTCTACTCCTTCAGGACAGGTCACAGATTGCTGAGAGCAATGGCCCAACACCTCGGCCCTCTCATTGTCTGGTAAGCATTGCCAAATGTATCGGAAGCGTGAGATAATCTTCCATGAGTCGTGGCTGCGTAGATGACCACTTGACGCGCGCAAAGCGTATGAAGCTTTGGTCAAAAAGGCTGGATCAGGGAACCGCTCTTGTACACTCGTAAGAAACCAGGCAAGATAGCGTAAACGTACTTGTTGCCTAGATCCCACTTGTTCAAACTGGTTGACAAATTCATCACCAAGTAAGGTAGTTCGGTGAATGAGGGAGGCGAGATACTCAACCTTCCTACTAGCAGTCGCTGTCTCGAATGCCCTGAAGGAGACATTGACAGATGTTTCCTTACTTTTCAAAGCCCAAATGAGAAGATCTCGGATTTCTGCTTGAACTGCCACATCATCACTGGGGCCGTGGCGTGTTCTTTCAGTGACGGACACACCAAGTGAGTCCAGAGTTGTGTGAAGAGAAACTGTGTTCTCACCAGTCCTTTCTCCGGGGAACTTTTTGATTCTGGCTGCCAGTTTCAGTTTGTGAAGAATTATATCATACTGATCTTTGCTACCGTTAGATTCCACAGAGGAATCAAATTCGTTCTGGAAGCGGGCATGCATGAATGGAATTCGAACGCTGAATTCTAACGATTTCCCTTCACCTTCGCGACGCTTTTGATTGTGGAGAATGTTAGTCATCACTCTAACCTGGAACGCGTCCAGCATATCTTCGGGGCGCTGGGACTGGATGAGCTCTATTAGGTTTGCGACGCACCGGACGGCCTCTGGTGTACAATGAAGCCGTATACCAGGTTCCGCACTTATCAAAAGGCTAGTATGGTGAAACCCTTCGTCAAGGCTTTTGGGGGATATGCCGCCGAATGCGAAGACATCATCTTCCTCATCGGTGATGGATGGCAATGCTGGGAAAGGGGGTACATCAGATAGATCGGGTTTGATTTGATCGAGAGGAAAATACGGTGTAGCCAAGGAACTTGAGAGAGCAACAGACGACGGGGGTACATTTCTTCTAACATGCTCCTCCTCACTAGGAAGCGTATAGTGTTGACTTGTACTGTCTGCGCGAGAGGGCGAGGCGCCTGGGAAAATCCTGCTTTGGCTTGGCACTGGATGTTTGTGAGCAGATCGAATGCTATGGGTGAAGGAGCCTGTCGAAGCAGTTCGAAAAGGACCTTGACGAGCCTGGCGCCCTCTTACTGACACGGGATCGGAAGAATAGCCAGATGAAGTAGAGGAGAGAGTGTCCCCATTGCGAGGCTGGAACAAGAAAATGGGGTGAGGTATTTCCGGATACTGCATTGCAGGTGGCCGAATCGGTTCTTGGTTCATGAGAGCCTGGTGATTGGATGAGGGTGGATAATTGATGAACATGAATTGCGTCCGATTTGTCCTTTGGTCATGCTCTTGCATATGCGCTTGCTGTTTATTGCGATTCTCTGTAAAACCTAGCTTTCGACCGAGCATGTTAAGCGACAAGCTCGTCTGTAGAAAAGCATGTGTTTCAACGTCTTGCTTCTCTCCTTTTTGTGTTCTATGACGAGACGTGGATCTTGCATCTGCTACGCTTATGGTAAAGTTTGGGACCCAAATGTTCAGGCGCTCGGAGAAGGTGGTGCCGGCCAAATCGTTGAAATCGAGCTCAATGGGGCCAGTGCTGAACAGAACTGCGTCTTTTACAACATGCAACCATACGTGAATATCTTGTGTTTTGAGACGAAGAAATGTCGAGTCATGGATAATCAAAGGGTTATTTATCGATAGGGTATTTTCGTCATCGTCGAATGTGAACGCGAAGGAGCGTGCGGCTCCAACAGCCTTCTCGATGAACTCTGAAGTACACTCACCCGTCACCTTCCCGAGATCAAAATCCCAGTTACAAACGTATGTAGGCTCTACTGGAGGAAGACCGAAAAGGCGATGGCCAAAAATAGTAAGAGCATCGATGAACACCTCAGTTCGGCCACTGATATCGTTGGGCAATCCCGAACTGGTGACTGAGGTCCCAAGCGAAATGCTGACTGGGCTGAAGTTTACCATTAAATCCATGTAATAGTTTGTGAATCTGAGGTCTGCAGATACGTAAGGTACGTCAGCCCGGAGACTGTTTTCGGCCGAATAAAGATTGGCAGGCAATAGTATGCTCATTTGATCTGCGGAAATACAAAGGATGACATCGAGGTCGTTCGAGATCTTGAGAGCTTGGCCATTTGGTGCAGTTGCATCTACCGCTAGACTTTGACTAGGAATCCCCTGGAACTCTTCGAGTGTCTTGAAATGCATGTCATCTCCAAAATAATTGTCCTTGATGGTCATGAAATGATGGACAAGCCAGCCGTAAAGTTGAAGGTGGAATATATCACCGTGGACATCCAAAAATAACCTATCTGTATTCATCGCTGATGTGTCAGACATGTATGTGTAGCCGCCTTTGAGGACTAGGCCTCCTAGCTGAGCCACGTTTCTCGATAAAACAAAGGTGTTTAGAGAATTTTTGGATGGCATTGAGATGTCAAGCCCTAAGTCATGACCCCGTACGTCAAAGCTGATCTCATTCTGAAGAGGCCTAAAACGATCAAGGGGTATTGTGACATCGCCATGTAAGCGTTGACCAACGAGGATGATGAAATTGTTGTCGTCGAGATCGGAGGGGTTGTTGACTATGTTTGAATCGTTGGTGTTGAGATATAACTTGAAATCGGTGAAATCGATGTTCAAGAGATATTGGAAAGGAAGAAAGGTAAAATACTCGGAAGGTGGACCAGAACCCCAGTCAGTTACGAGATCTGTCAAGAGAAAAAGATGGTCCCTTAACAAGAAAAGCTCTAGATCCCGACACGAGAGATTGAACTTCCATTTCCGTAAGGTGTTCCAGCTCAGAGGGTTAGACATGTCACAATTGAGACCAACTGAGCCAGAGCGCCAGAGCAAGCCGTGGTTCACGCTTGATGATATCTCAGTCTTCACAATGTCGACATCTAGTTTGTTCTGGTATCCTTTCCCCGAGGCAACCATGTCCATGATGTATGTCACAGAAGAGTTACCAGCAACTTTGACATCGATCCAGGCGAACGGGCGCACGTTTTGCCCAGAAACGGTGGCGTCTCGCTGCTTCGCCCTCATAGATTTCCGGCGTGCCTTTCCTTTTCCTTTGATCTTCTCGGTCGTATGTTTTTCATGCCCAGCCAGAGTATGTGCCTTACCTTTCCATTTCCAATCTTTTGATGGCTCGCGAATGGGAATGCGGAGCACGGTGTCTTCTTCAATACTCAGATATACTTTGAATGCGGAGAGTATACGAAGGTCACCGGTAGCCAATGCAGATGCAGGAACCGCGTCAACATGAGAACCGGGAAAGAAGAAGTTTTGGAAAACGACTCGATGCCGATCAGCCCACGGCCCATAGTTGATTGTGCCACCGAAAATTTGAATATCCATTCCATAATCAGGGGGCATGCTCCCATTGATATCTCCAGGACGAGTGGGGTCAATATGTATGCTACTGTCGATGTCGCTGGGAACCGGACCAGGAACATCCCAATAGAAGCTCACATTGATGCATGGACAATCTGCAATGAGTGTTGTCTTGGCGTACTCTACAGCATCCCACTCGCCATGCCCGTCGTTGTGGCTTTCGTCGAGATAGCGCGTCAAGCCCTTCCAGCGCTCTTGACCTGGAAAATGCCATTGGGGCACGAAGTGGTTGCTATGACCTCCAGTGTTGGCCATGGGGTGCGTGTGAATAGAATCGGTCGACTTGGAAAACCAGCTAAAAAGGCGTGGGAACTTGATAAAATGTGTACGATTTTTTGGCCGGTCTATTTTCTCGTCGATAGTCTTCTCTGGCAGGCCAAGGCCTGCCTCTTGTTTGAGATGTGCAGCGGTCTCTAGCTGCGGAGCTTTAAAGTCAGGGTTGGGCTTCATATGTACAACTGGGTGTATGAACTGGAAATTGAAGGCTTGTTGGTACACGTCTAATGGACCGCAAGATGAAGCATCAACCTCTCCACTGGCCTTTTCAAACTGCGCGGTTATTACTGACGAGGTATGCTCGTTTCCGATGACAATTGCACCTTTATTGCAGTCTAGGTGAATTGGCAGTATGCGAAGGAAGGAGGGGATATCATCCTTCTTTATTTTTGGTGTTGCAGAATGACTCGTTTCACCTCTTGCTGCCGCGCTTTTGCCTTTGTCCTGCGCCCCCCGCAATTTGCTGTGGTGACGGTGCAAATCCTCATTTGAATCTATGGAGCTGGCTACGGAGCCATTCCTAGCAATTTCTGGGTCTAAACTTTCAGGATGAGTCCCATTTCCGCCACGGCTAGCATCAGCCTGGCGCTGTATTGCCTCAATGATTCCATCGTACGCTGGGCTACGATTGTACATGAATGCTTCCACACCAGACATTTTAATGGAGATTCGACATGGTAGCCGTTTCTGTGTCTGTTTCCCTCCTTTTTCTGCCCTGTCCAAATTCCTGCTTCGTCCACCGCTTGGGCTGTCCTGGGTGCTTGGTGTCTGATTGGAATCTCTGCTTGTCAAGGGGTTCTCATTGGAATAAATCTCAGCATCCCGCACTCGGCGGAGCCAGTATTTCCAGGTGATGTAGCCACCATGTACCAGGATAGTCTCATTATGGCCATGGTATCGAATGTCTTTAAAAAATATGCGACCCCCGAGAAGGGAGATTTGCAGGGCTTGGATATCGATGTACGCGTGGAAGGTGTGCCAAGTATACGCCCTGATTGCATAGGAGACAAGTGTCGCAAAGAGGCGATTGAAGTAGAACAGGAAGAAGACGGTGAGGATACCCGAAATCAACAACTCGATCAAGAATACCCTGGGGGTGGGTTAGCGATGACAATGGCCACATCTAGAACATTGCCTACAAATTGAATCGGACATTTGGATTCAGTGGTTCTGAAACGATTGAGCGCGCCATTGTAGCTAGAAGTTAGGCTTGGGAATCGGCGTGGTCAAGGGTCATGACGGTCCGGAGAAGAGGGTGAGCATCCTGGTAACCTGCGCAGAAGGGTGCGCAGATGCAAGGCTCGACGTGCAAAGTGGCAGCCAGCAGCGCGACAGCTGCGTGGTGGTGAAAGGCTCTCGCACTGGGGTAGGCGGGATGAGTGAAGAGTTGAGGCCTGAGGTTAGAGCTCCAAGCTTAAGGGTGTCGGGAGGTTCCGTTGCGGGCTCCCACGCATGCGCGTCACAAACCACAGGCCCCCAGATTGGCGGGAGGCCCAAGCTCCAGGCAAACCCAACCTTGACCAAGAACAACGCCGACCTGCTTGCTACACCACCACCATCACCACGACATCGGCCGCACTGCAAACCCCACAAGCCATGCCCCCCTCTCTTTCCTGAGTCTTCATTCCAACCGCGGGCTCTCTGCTCGACCGCTCCTGCGAGCACTCCTATAGCTTTCAACTTCTGCCTCCGCCATGTCAACAAGCAGCCTCCGTGCAATGGGCTCCCCCGACATGTCCCCCGGCGGTACTGGTGACCGTTTTGCACGTGCTGTAATTATTGTTGCCGGCGTGGCAGCCCTGATGGCGAGTTTAATAACAGTCTTGTTAGTTGTTCCCCCTGCAATCGGCCAGATCCTCATACTGACGTACATGACCAGGTCTGTTTGGCTACAATCGTGAGCAGCACTCACCCCACACCACGATTCAAAATCATACTAAGGGTTATCGATTAGTAAAAACTACAGGAAACCACTCCTTCAAAGATATGTAATACGGATCCTACTCATGGTTCCCATCTATTCGGCATCGTCATGGGCAAGTTTGGTGTCTCTGAGGGCTGCCTTCTGGATTGGCCCGATTCGAGATGTCTATGAGGTGACCTTATTCCCTTGAATGCGGTGCATTCACTCATCTAACGCTGCGAATAGGCATTTACTATATATACATTCTTTCAACTCTTGATTAACTTTATAGGTGGGGAGCGGGCCCTCATAATCCTCATGACTGGGCGTGCACCTGTTCCACATCTCTGGCCGCTCAACTACGTCCTCCCAAAAGTCGACATCTCAGATCCTCATACTTTCCTTGCCATAAAACGCGGCATTCTACAGTACACCGCAGCGAAGCCGATACTGGCGATAGCGGCCATCATCATGAAGGCTACTGGGACATACAAGGAAGGGTACATTGGCGTCTCGTCTGGATACTTCTGGAGCGGTCTCATATACAATGTTAGCATTACAGTCAGTCTGTATGCTCTCGCCATGTTCTGGGTGTGTATGTTGCAGGATCTGAAACCATTCCGCCCCATGCCTAAGTTTCTTTGCATCAAAGGCATCATCTTTGCTTCCTACTGGCAGGGCTTTTTCCTATCTATCCTCGTTTGGTTGGGAGCCATTCCCAGTGACGTTCCGGGTTACTCCTCGGACAATCTCGCCGCTGCCATTCAGGATGCGCTCATCTGTTTCGAAATGCCCTTTTTCTCACTGGTCCATTGGTATGCCTTTTCATGGCATGACTATGCAGATGACACCATCTCAGCTGCGCGAATGCCTGTAAAGTACGCTCTTCGCGATGCCTTCGGACCCCAGGATCTTATCCAGGATGCGAAAGACACTTTCGGAGGGAAACATTACGAATATCGGTACTTTGACGCCCACGACAATGTCTTGGCTCATGAGGAGTCCTCATCGCGAACAGCACGCATGAGGGAAGGTATGAGATACGAGAGAGGTGGGAAGGGGAAATACTGGATTCCCAAGCCCGGAAAATCCGAGCATGAACCCCTCCTTTCCAAAGTTAGCTCGAGCAGAGCGAGGACGATGAGCCCAGGGCCAAATCGCGGCCTCGAGTCTCCAAAGTATGGCACGACACCAGGGAGCGATGGTGGCGATGAGGAGCCAACGCTGAATCCCGAGGATGAGAGACTGTTCGACAATGCTCGGGCACTAGAATTTGGTGATTGGAATGTAAGTTTCATGTCGCCCGTAAATTCCTGGTGCCACTTGTCTAACCCTGGCACAGTACCCCGTCATCGAGGCGCACCGGGCGTCACGTGAGGATCGGCTATATGCTACGCCTGCCATTATAACTGCTTCGACAAATCGAAATTTACTGCAGCCAACCAAGGAGAACCGGAAAAGGCGCAAGAGTAAAATAAAAGAGATTCAACGGACAGTTGACAAGGGCAAGCAGCGAAGCGACTCTAGCAGTGGAGAGCCGTCGAGCTCGAAGTCACGAGCTCCACTATTGGGCACTCTCGTACGACATGAGTCGTCTGCATCTAGCTCTGGCAAGTCCGATGCTAGCCAACGCGTCGATCTCGTTGTTGAAGACCATGAGGCGGAGGAAATCGAAGGGGTCAGAGCGCGGAAGGAAGGCGGTGCCGGATGGAACGAAGTCCCGGCAAAACACTTTGTGTGAGTTTTCACCCAAATATGCGTGATGATGGTGACCCGTTTCCGAGTTTGATGGGAATTGACGGGGATGCGCCACGCCAATGCAGGTAGGGAGAGGACAAGAGGATTACGATTGCCCTGTGGCACTCTACCTCGCGCGATTCACCCCGGGCGTGGAAATATGGAAACATGGAAACAGACTGTTTGGTCTTGATTCTGACACGGTTGCAGGCATACATATGCAAAGAACGGTCAAGCAGAGGCAGTTCGCCAAGGGTTTGATCCCGATGCGCCACAGCCTCAGAATCCAGAGCAGGTGCACAACCTGGATTCTCCTTTTGCGGCGGGCGACGCGGGCGACGAGGGCGACGAAGGCGACGATGATGATAGAGATCCCCCGGTCTCCGAAGAGGCACAGAAATGGGAAACACGGGACTATAACAAGGACGACGAAGACGGTGACCGTCGGGTTGGTCCGCAGTACGGCAGTTTTCGAGAAGAGCGCAATGTATGGGGCGACGAGAGTTGAAGGATGCAGGATGACGAGAGCGCCGTTGTGGTGGTGCGTGGGTGAGAAACGATGAGTGCGAAACATGGCGGAGCCGGAGGAATGTTTTCGTTTATTTGCGATGAAACCGATGCCATTATGCGCCATCATCGGGGGTTTGCCATTTCGTGTTCACATTTGTGTTCTATACCCTGTTTGGACATGTGCATGCCTATGTTTGGTTCTGGGGCCAGCGCGCGAGGATGTATATTTGGGGCGAGGCATGGCTCATGGCATCATGGCATCATGGCATCATGGCTCGTGGCGTTTGGTAGAAGATGTGGTTTTTTGTTTTGGCAAAATGTTGACCTGGCGTGAAGCGTTGAACTGCTAACTCGGCAGATCCGATTCAGGGCGACGGGCGTGGCCCCAATCAAGGTGAACCAAGAGCATCGGAGGTAAACAGGGCGTCGTCTGGGGATGGTCTCTCGAGACGAACGGGCTCTGGGCGCGATTCCTTTTTGCGCAGGCATGTCCCGGAGTGCCAGCTACCGGCGTGGAGGGTTGGCGGTCGCAGTGATCGCGGTGGTGGGAGAGATGGTGGTAGCGGTGGTAGTGGTGCATGGCATTGCAGCGCGGAGATTGTGCCATTGGGTGCGCGGTTTAGAGTGCTGATGGCCATGGTTTCAGCTTCTCTCAAACATTCCAATCATGGCGGCGGGTCGCATCTAAATGGAATGTTTGGGCTTGCGCCGTCGTGGACAGCATGGCGGCCGTGGCAGCAGTGAGGCTCGCGCAATCAGAGACGCCCGCACAAGCCACGGCTGGTGGAGCAGATGGCAGCCGTCGTGGGCCAGTCAAGGGCCAGTCGTGGGCCAGTCGTGTGCCCGTCGTGTGCCCGTCGTCTGCCCGCTTCATCGTCGAAGCGCTGGACAGTATTGATTCGACCGTGGGGTTGGCGGTTATCCAGCGCCCGCTCTCGCATCGGCCAATCACGGGCCGGCGCCGGGCTCCTGGCGAGCGACCATCCATCGCCATCCATGCCGTCCCGCCGCCTCCATCATCTGGATATGGCCACGACGCTTCCATTGGCGCCCGGGGCCGCAGCCTGCCCACACTATATTGTCATGATGGTTCGCCCTGTGGATGCCAGTCAACCTGGCCGGCCGGACCTGCAGCAGTTAGTTGGCGACGTGCATTTTCCCTGCAACTGGTGCCACGCTCTCCATCTCTTTCTTTCCTTCTCTCGTTCTTCCTTCTTCTCCCGTTCTGTCCGGCCCGTCCCCATATCTGAGCCTGTCGGCCTGTTTCTCTCCCTCTTGCTGCTTCTCTTCTTCTGCTGCTTCTTCTTCTTCTGTTGCCGGACCCTCCAATTTGTCTTGCGACTCCAGCTATGAGCCAGTAAGCACGTCCTAGCTACAATGGCCCAACAATCGCTTCGAACTCCATGGCTGGCCATCGGATGCTGTGCATCCCGTCGCGACAGTGTTGAGGACGCCGGCCAGGCCTCCCTTCGTGCAAATGGTACGTCTCCATCTCCGTATTTTCTCTTTTCTTCTCTTCGCCTTGCGTTCCTTGCACCCCGTTTCCTTACGCCCACTGGCTCCATGCGAGGACCATGACAGCTCTGCCCCTCAACATCACCACCCCACAACTTCAACGTCCTGCTTGTGGCACCGGCAAGAGCGCTCAGTAGACCAAAAACAATGGCGTGCTGGACACGGCAGCCGTTCGCCTTGGATGTGGCCATCTTCAGTACATTATTCCTTTGTTTTTTTATATTCATCTTCATTCGACCGCGTCTGCGCTCTTTGGCGTGCTACAATCACCACATCTATCACCCTACCTCAACACCATCAATTTCGCCCTCCCGCGCATGTCTCTCTCTCTCTCTCTCTCTCTCTCTCACTGTGTGTTTATTGTTGTATACATACCATATCACAGCACAGCACGGCGGACCATTCCACACAGTCCATCTTTCCTCTCTGAAATCCATTGTCGTTCCTGTTCCTGGCCGTTGAGCTGCACCACCTTCGGTTATTTCCCCTCCTTAATATGGATAATCGCTTATCTTGCGCGACCAATCTATTCTTCCTGCCACTTCTATCGATTCATATGTCGTCATCAATTGACCCAGGGTCGTGCTGATATTGTTTACCAGGAGAATCTGAGATGAAAATATGCTACGACCAACCACAAGGTGTGCCGCAGCCCCGAGCGGTGCCAGTTCACCCGCGGCCATCCACCAGCCACTCCATGGGTCTTCAAGTCTCGCAATGGGTTGCTAGCAGTCGTGATTTTGCTACTCGAGCCTCGTCTCGGGCGAGCATGCACACGCTCAGCAGGCCGAGGCGATCGCACCACAAGCCCCGGCCGAGCATCGGACGGCCCATGAACTTCCAGCACTTTGACGGTGTCGATGGGATTCAACACATGCTGGACGAGGCGCCCATGCCCATCCGTCGTCGCCGAAGCTTCCGCCCTCTCGAGCTCTCCATCTATGCCGAGGACGGCCGTCTCTCTCCCTTGCCCGACTTTTCTGAAGAATGGAACCAGCTCCCAGCACTCCCCGCGCAGGCGCTTATCCGCGAGCACGACTCGCGAACCAATTCAATCTCCTCTGATCTATCAACATCGGCATATCTCATCCAACGAAAGCCAGTCGGTTCTGGGTCGCGGCGTTCAAGTGTCCAGAGCCAACAGTCACTCCACCAATCCAGACCTGTATCGGCAACATTGTCGGCCTTGCCCTACTTGCAGGAGGAGTCGATGAGCCGTCCCGAGTCGTTCATCAGTGCTTACAACCCCATGAGTTCTCCTAGTCGGATTCTCTCCAGACTTCCGTCCCCGTCTCGATCTCGCGCTTCGTCTCGCCCGGGCAGCCTGCGAAAGGCCAAGCCAGACGTGGATGAAGTGGACAAGGCCATCCGAGAACTCAACACAATTGTTGAGGAACGCCGCGCAGATGCATACCGTATGACAAATCAGTCCGCAGCCTTCATCAACAGGCCTCCTCCTTCACCATCCCACCATGTCCCAACCATCGCACCATCCCTACGCCTGCGATGCCGCGCAGAAACTCTCTCTGATATTGGCTCTGCCTTTTCTGTGCCCCTAACCAGCAAATCTCTCCCCACTCCTCCAACCCAAGACCACGGTCTTGTTAGCCGTACAAACACACGACTCACCCTCGCTCCTCCAACCCACCCCTTCGCCCCCCTGGCTTCCAACCCAATCACACCGCCAACGCCAACAGCTCCCATGCCTACAACACCTATTTCACGTCTAGGCGCGTGGCTAAAGCGCTCGCTCCCCGCATCGCCCTCTACGCCCGCCTTCCTCACCCCACGATCAAAACCCTCTACCCCTAATGCCACCGCTCCCCAACCATTCTACCAATGCACTCCTACCGTTCCTTCTTCCGTCTCACATTCTCGGCCCTCCTCAGCCGGCTCTACGCTAGCGAACACGGCATCCCACACACGCCAAATTTCAGGCGACACCGCAACAGTAACCCTTTTGTCCTCGTACCCGTCCACGCCCGCGCTCTCTGAGCGCTCACTGTCGCCCACCTCTCTATCACAGTCTCCCGAATCTCCAAACATGAAGTTTCTCAGTTCTCCAATCACACCTGCACGCACTGATGTTCTCAAGGGTCAGGGCAAGACGAGGCGCGTTCCTGCGCCGCTGGTACTTGGCAAGGAAATTGACATTGAAATGGAGACGCCTCTGGCTAGCGGCCGGAGTTTGAAGCCGCCTATGAGCCCCAATTATGGCGTGTTGGTGGGTATGGAGAAATACGGCACTGGACTGCCGGGCGAGAGGACGAGTGTTGGTGTTGCGTTTTAGATTACGGTGTTGGGAGGTGGGAGGCGGGATATACGATTACTGAATGACTAAGGCGGCACCCTCGGTCGTTGGCGTTACGACAACAATTCTCCTACATGGTCGCCATCTGACCACATATCGAACCTCGCCCGAGGAACGGTACCTAATAGGCAGCTCAACCAAAAAGAACACGATGGGCATCCTTTCCCCAAATGTTCTCTTCACACTTTGTATTCTTTTCAATTCTTTTACCCTCACGTGCGATGGCATATACCCTCTGTGGGGTGTACCTTAACACTCGACGGACGCCTCGCGCGCTCTTGTTCACTTCTATCCATGTTTGTTTGAATGTTGGTGGTTTGTGGTTGTAGATAGCTGGATAGATATGTAGAACCTTTTTAATGCGTACCGACCGCCTAGCTGGTCTGGTATTGTTCACTTTGACGCACAACTGGTAGTCTCTCTATTGTTGGGCTATGAAGTACATTGTTCAATCTTAATGTGTTCTAATGCTGTCCATTTGAAAGCTATTGCATGCAATATGTACTATATATATACATTCTACGTGCAGGCTTTCTTTACTCGCAACCGATTCGCCACTCCCCTCCCCCCCCCAAAAAATGAAAGCCACATTATACAAC
>JAAZQE010000474.1:0-22903 GCA_013620735.1 Clavariopsis aquatica | reverse complement strand
CCCCCCTTCTTTCCCCCTTTCCGATATTTCTGGGAATATTCCATTTCTGTTTGCAGCTGTTCAAACCGTGTTACCATCATGGACAGCTTCCTCAAATGTCGTTTGGACGAGAGAATTTGCTTCTTTCTCCAAAAGGCCGAACGTGGAACCGAGGCAAATCGCTATATATTAAAATCAAGTTGGTCTTTCTTATTATTATACATGGTCCACTTTCTTCCCGTGGGTGCGTCTATCGGCCTTGCCACCTTACTACTCAGAGGAGTTTTCGTAGGCAGAGATCTGGTAGGCCCTGTTGGATTAGCCTTATATCACTCCAAGGACTTCTATTCAGAACACTGCCTGCTCGTTCCAGCATCAACAATCTATCTTATATGTGATTTGTGGAGCCCTGGGCCCCGGTATGTCATCTTTGGTGGGAATTTGGGCCACTTGACGAGGTTATACAGGTGGATAGGAGGAAAGATTCCACAATCATGGGAATACGATAGTGGGAAACTGGGGTACATGGGTAGTTATTCCAAAGGTTGAGGAACTCATATCTCTTTAGAATATTATGGATGGTGTGATCTTTATGTAACATGTAGCGCATATACAGATGTACCTCCCTAGGCACTACTATTGCACGGATCCTTTGAAACCTAACTACCAGGCCTAATAGTACTTACTTACTGTTATAGATGAAGCGGTTCAGCTTTAGTAAATCTATGAGAGTCATCTTGTAACTGACACGGCGAATGGCGTAGGATTGCTATGCGTCCTCGGGAATGTCGCCCACGATTATGCCAGGATATACAACTCCACGAAACTTGGCCATTTGCTCTCTCATCCTTTGAATTTGCCCTGGAGTCCAAGAGTCGCGGCATTCGTCATTGGAGTAGGACATGTAGTTGTCTGCATTCCAAGATATGTCAGCCCAGATCCCGGCGCAGGTATCTTGTGTGAAGATGCATATTGCCACTACTTACGGATAAGGTCTATTCCAGGCTGATCCGGGCATGTGTCCCTAAACCCCCCAAAAAAGAAACATTAGTAAAATAATTTGTGTTAGTAAAGGTTAAATGGGGGAAAACAACCTTCCAATATCACAACCCCCACTCACGGGAGGTTGGTCTTCGATGGGCGTGTCGTCCACCTGTGGGGGAATAAATTAGATTTTCAGGCTCAGAAAAGAATAGAGAGGTACTGACGTAGTCGTAGCTTTTCTCGCAGCCAAAGGCAAATGTGTGGTAGAGGCCAAACCACTACCATTGATTCCATTAGCATGGTTTAGGCACGCCAAAAAAAAGCTGCTGCTGCTACTCACATGCCCAACTTCATGGACTAGCGTATCCCCAAGATTGAACTCCGGATCACTGCCTCCTAAGAAAACAGTCCCGTTTAGGAAAATCCCGTCATAAATCGAACCCCACTGCAGCTCTGATGGTACGGTGGCCCATGCTTTAGTACTGTAGTTTAGCGTCCTATAGTTGTCAATCGATACATGGTCGTGAGAAATGGTTCGGGGGTTAGTTACCCCATCGTGTAGATGTTCAGCGTGGCATTACCGCCTTTTCGAAGCGTTATTACTTCTTTCTCAACAGTGCTGATTTGTCTAAGGTTATGATACCTTGGGGGTTTTTGTTTAGTAAAAGTCCTTGCAGCATGTCAATTTCAAGGATAGTCATGTAACGCACCATCGCTCGTTGATAGTTCGGATCGTTTCCACAATGCGGAAGCTGAATCCGACAGGCCGGAAGGCTTCATTCAATACGTCAATCTGGGCGTTAATTCGCGCATCTCTATTGGTAAATTGTATTCGTTAGCATGCTGTCTTTATTTTGCTAGTTTGAAGATGGGAGAAGAGAAGGAAACGTACGGAATGTTTCCCTGCTCCTCAGTGCCATCCGCACTTAGTATTTGCATGTATACCTATTTTCAATAAGCACAAAGGCTGCCAAATTTAAAGGTGCGGATTATCGATGCCACATACATCGATAGGAAGCGGTATAGTGGAATTCTCAGCTTGCCGAGCCCGAATCTCATGGTCCAGGTTCCGGCGTCGGTTGCGAACCGAAGAGTCTACAATGGCTTCTGGCTGGATAGTAGTACCGCATAGGGAAGCTCTAAGTAACAAATTTTAGTTTTTAGTTTGCGGCTTCCTTATTAGATAATCGAACCTTGCAAGCGCCCTCGTGCTCCGCTCCTTGCCCAAAGCGAATGTGCTGGCAGGAATGGCTAGAATAATTAGCCAGGCACTTGTGAAAAGCATGATGGTGGTCAATCAATCTAGCGAATGTGGTTGTTAAAAAAAAGACGGAAGATTAAAGGATGGATGTCAGAACAGGCTTTGGGGGCCCCTTACTCAGAGCAGCTATTGGTATTTGAATCATTTTAATTAAATGTCTTGGCCAATGGGGATACCGCTGTTTTGGCGGAGTGCCTTGAGGTCCAAACCCAATTCAAGTAGATCAGTTGGGAGAAATTAGGCTGTATTTGGAAATTTCGCCGTATTCGTTAGTCTGGATGTTGTTCTCGTATGATTCTATGCTAGACTATTCAGGAATTCACCGTAAGGTTGCTCCACCCAATAATATGAATTTCATTACCATTCTACCTACCTTTTTAATACAATTCAGTTTTCAATCTACTTAGATCCTACACTGCATTTTCCATTTCTACCTTATTATAGAGGTTAGTTGGCTATTTTGACGATTTCATCAATGTCGTGTCGGCACCATTTGATGGCTTTCACTTAGTTAGGACTAGCGTCAGAGATCGGATCGGGCCGAGAGGGGTGGGACCAGATCTCCTTCCGGAACACTCTCTAGTATTGTCCACCACATTCTCCTCGCCCCTACTATCTCTAACCTTGAACTATCTTGATGCACACATGTTCGAAAATACTGTTTCTTTGCACTCGTCTTTGCCCTGTCCCCTGCCCGTATTATCATGTACTAGTACAGTACATGCTTCTGTCACTCTGCCTACTTGTGTAGCCTCAAATGCCTCAACAACGCTCCGTAAGGCTGCATCTTAAGAACTATACGTATTGAGCGTAAAAGAAACTCTATTATTCCCATTGTTTCCAAATTTCAATGGAATTTTTTATTCTCACAGCTTCGTTGACCATGTTGTGGGTTAAGGCCTAAACCACACCAGTAAGCTGACCTTTACAGTATTTTTATTGCAGCGGTTTCACACATATTAGTATTTGCTATCTTATTTGACTATCTTTTGTCTTGCCTTTTAGCATCAGACCTACTCGATGCTTTCAAATACCCATTACTTTCTACTCGGTTTGTCAACAGTAGGGTGGCCCACAGCCTACCCACAGCCTCATCTGTCCCGGTCTTCCCTGCGCTGATACCATTTGGTTGGGTCTAACAGCGCATCTAAACATTTGGGTTCGTTGTCGTTGATCCTCCCTTGCGATGGCGTTATCTTGCGAGCAGCGCGATTTTAATATATTAGCCCTCACACTTTGCTCTCAACCCGATAAGGCCACTTGTGCGGGACAAGGGATCCGCGACCTTCCCCAAAGATATCATGCCTCCGCTGCGTTTCTCGCGTACCTTGGCAGGATTCCACAATGGGCCTTGATGGTGGAAAGGGAAGGTTATATGTCTGGAAAGCCAAGTTATGCCTGAGAAGCTCCGAAGCATAATACCCTGCGCACGTTTCAGGGCAAAATAACGGCACCAGTCCCACCTTATCACGATCCGAATAACGTCCATCGTATTTACGGCTAAGAGATCTGCAGCCTGGGCATGCTCGGCACTTCCTCTCGCGCCTCCCGGGGCCGGGGGATCGTTGCGAGCCAAGCATTCCAGATTGAGTCTCCTTCCGCATTGGTTATTCGTCACACGGCTGAAGCTTTTGTGCAATTTAGACAAACCAGTCTCACTTTACAAATGCCTTCATCAAGACCCCTCAATGCTGCGACGCATGCCAATGATGGCCTCGTGCACTCTCGGATAGGACGGGTGTTACAACAGGATTGGGAAGGCAGTTTGTTTGACTGCCGAGCGAACCATGAAGGCGGATTCTCTCCGTGTTGAAAAGTGAGATATAAAGCAGTGTGGTCCAGCAATGCAGCATCTCCTTTCGCCACCCCCACATCGTCCTATTCCTCAAGAACATCTCCAGCATGTTCTTCCGAAGTACTTTGGTTTCTTTCGCGGCCCTCGCGGCCGCTAGAGAGATGGCCAAAGATGAATTCAAGGCGGCCAAGCTCTACGATTCAGGGATCAAGCATATGAACAATATTGCCCTGAAGATGGTAGGACATAACTTTGAAGATATACGATACCGTAACTGACTTGGTGTTTAGGAAACATTCAATAGAGGAAGAGCAGCAGGCGTGTTTGAATCCGAACAATACTCAGAGATCCAAGCGGTAACTACGTGTACCAATGGTACTGCTATCAGTGGAAAGGATACGTTCAAGTGCAAGAATGTAAGTCGCGGAGATCTCGCTACTCAGCATCCGTACTGATTTTGATAATAAGATTGACTTGTACCATTTCCTTTCCCATTCTGCCCTTGGGAGTACTAGGGGTTTTGGGTCATCTTCATGGGGTTGGACTTCCGCCACAGGACGAGAATTCGTTGCCATTGGTCAATCCGACGGTGCTGCTTTTGCGGAGATCACCAGCGAGGGAAAGCTTGTGTATCTAGGACGCCTACCGCAATATTCTACCCCGAGTGAGTGGCGAGAGATTCGTGCGCACAATGACTACATGATCATTGGAAGTGAGGCTCGGAACCATGGCATCCAAATATTTGACATGAAGAAGGTTCGTATCTGCACACCAATATATTGCGACTGCATGTTGACGTACAAATAGCTCCTTACCATCGATCCTGCCAAGCCGGTGACCTTCAGTAACGAGAAGGATCTCGTTGGGCATTTCAAGGGACTTCCCGTTGGAAGTACCCACAATGTTGTGACCAACCCTGCTGGAAAATACATCTATTCCGTTGGTGCCCAGCCCAGGACCGATGCTTGCAAATCTGGCATCATCTTCATTGATATATCCAATCCCTCTAACCCGACCAAAGCTGGTTGCGCATCTTCTGACGGCTATGTGCACGACGCCCAGTGCCTCTTCTACAAGGGTCCTGACACACAGTATGTTGGCCGCGAGATCTGCTACGGATTTAACGAAGACACACTCACCATCTATGATATCACGGATAAGGCCAAACCCGTGGTTCTATCTATAACCTCCTACACCGGGGCTGCTTATACTCACCAAGGAAATGTGCTCGACAAGGAAAACCAAAAGTACCTGCTCCTTGATGACGAGTACGACGAGTACGACAAAATTGGCCCAGGCGCGCCTGGTAACCCTATCACATATATTTGGGATATCTCCTCACTGAAGGCGCCAAAGCAGACTGGCTACTACAAGTCTGGCGCTAAGGGTATCGACCACAACCAGTATGTTGCTGATGGCTTCGCATACCAGTCCAACTACGGCACAGGCTTCCGGGTGCTCGATGTGCGATCCATTGCTACTGACCCCACTGGCAAGGGTGTTAAAGAAATTGGCTTCTTCGACGTGTACCCGGAGGACGACAACGAGCCTGGTGGTGGCATAGTGGATTTTGTTGGAACATGGAGCTCGTACGCGCTGTTCAAGAGTGGATTCATCTACGTTAACACTATGGAGCGAGGGGGGTTCGTTTTGAAGCTGCAAGCTGGCGCAAAGCTATAGATGAGAGGTGAAAGGGAGAGAGTAATGGCTTAGACAGAAACATATGTAATGAAGTTGATAACGGTACCAATTCCGCTAAATCTGTTGCCACATCTGCGAAATTGATTTTCACGCTTGTCAAGAATCAGATTTCAATCATTATCAGCAGACATAACGCTATCATACTAAAAGTGCCGTCACAATAAACTCACCATCTTCATCTGCTTGGCGAATGCCAGGGGCAGAGGGGTTTTCGGGCGGCAAACTGCCACCATCGAGAGTTTTTAGATTTTGGCAGTTTCCGTCTGGCCAGGGCCCCTGGATCGATTGACTTGGCGATATCAACCTCTTCCAATCAACATCCAACTCCAAGATTCGCCCGCCTATGCCCAGCCACGTCGCTCAGAAACGTCGTGCTCTCCTTCCAAAGTCGCACACAGTGGCAGACGCAGACACGTTTGCCAAGATGGTGCTTTCCTATCGCCTGGCTGCTGGTCGCGTGTGCCGGTACCTCGATTGCCCACATCTTGGAGCTTCCTGACCGGGCTAGCGGCTCCATGGTAAGAGCACAACATATGCTCGTTAAGCTCCCTATACGAGGTTGCTCGGCACAGTATATGAACCCTTATATGCCCGTGTCTAATTTTCTTTCTTAACCACCAGCTTGTTTCTTTCCTCTCCACTTGTCAAAACTATGAAGGCTGCGTCAATTATCGCCTCTGTGGGCTTCGTTGCCCCAGCCTTGTGCGGCGGCACAAAGCAACTCGTTACATCTGAGGCTCTCCAAAAGCTCATCAATATCGAAGACCTGCTTGCTGGTTCTCAAAAGCTACAAGACTTTGCTGATGCCAATGGTGGAAACCGTGCCTTTGGTGGTGCCGGCCACAATGCTACGGTGGATTACCTCTACGATACCCTCAAAGCGACCAATTACTACGACGTGAGCAAGCAGAGTTTTGTTGAACTCTTCTCTTCCGCTTCTGTCAAATTTACTGCTGGAGGGTCCAAATATGTTGCCGGTTACATGACCTACGGGCCGTCTGGAAAAGCTAGCGCTCCCTTGGTGGCTGTCAAAAATTTGGGATGCGAGTCCTCGGACTTCCCTGCAGAGGTCTCTGGCAAGATAGCTTTGATTTCTCGAGGGGTGTGCACTTTTGCAGCAAAGGCTACTAATGCGAAACTCGCTGGAGCTGCCGCTGCTGTTGTCTACAACAATGTTCCCGGCGCCCTTGCAGGTACTCTTGGTGGCGTTGGCGATTACCCTCCTACTGGTACGCAAATACAGTCCATCAAATAGAATCGTAACTAAAATTGTTTTAGTTGGTGTAGTTCAAGAAGTTGGTACTGCCCTCCTTGCCGCCATCTCAACCGGCGAAGTTGCGGTCACGCTCGATGTAAATGCCATTTCAGAGAACCGCACCACCTGGAACGTCATTGCTGAAACTAAGGGCGGTGATCACAATAATGTGCTCATGCTAGGCGGACACACCGACTCTGTCTTCGAAGGACCTGGTATCAACGATGACGGGTCTGGTACCATTGGTGTGCTCAAGGTCGCAGAAGCTCTCACCAAATTCAAAGTCAAAAACGCAGTTCGCTTCGCCTTTTGGAGTGCTGAGGAGTTCGGTAAACTTGGTTCTTTTGCTTACATCAAGACTTTGAACGGCACCTTGGGTGGAAATTCAACCGAAGTTTCCAAAATTCGCGCCTACCTCAACTTCGACATGATCGCTAGCCCGAACTACGTTCTTGGCATTTATGATGGTGACGGCAGTGCATTCAACTTCTCCGGTCCCACGGGCTCAAACACTATTGAGAAGGACTTCGAACAGTTCTACGTCAAGAAAGGCCTTCCATATGTCCCTTCTCTCTTTAGCGGCCGCTCGGATTATGCTGCCTTTCTCGAGAACGGTATCCCATCAGGTGGCCTCTTTACTGGCGCCGAGCAACTCAAGACTCCCGAGGAAGCCCAGCTTTTTGGTGGCCAGGCGGGGGTCGCTCTTGATGTGAACTATCACCAGGCCGGCGACAATATTAACAATTTGGCATTGGATGCGTATTTAATTAATACGCAGAGTATTGCGAACTCGGTAGCCAAGTATGCGACGAGCTGGGATGGGATACCAGCAAGCAATGGTACGAGGAGAAAGAGGAGTGCAGAGTTGCACAGGTACTTTGCGAGATTTGACCACGCAAGTGCACATGACCATGCCACACCTTGTGGGCAGGGCCATATCGCTATATAGATGTCGTGTTCTGTATTAGATGGAAGGGGTAGTGGATGGAGGGGATAAGTGACGAGTGATGATATTGTATAGGACAGAAACCCATCATAGACTGCACATAAGTACTCTTAAATCAATCTAGAAGTGTTCTGCAGTGCATAACCTCTCCTCACCATGGTAGTGTATATATGGGGATCCTCCTATACCAGAGACGTTGACTATTCGTGCTACAAGGTGCCCAATCATTCGTGCCTCATATTTTGTTCAAACAAACTTGCAGAAACTTTGTAGTCCTTTTCCACATTGGATATGTTGTTCTATTACCGTCCAATTTCAGCCTGCAGCATGTCCCGTCTGCTGCAGCTAGAGAATGCATGGCGACCACTCCCTCGGACCTCGCATAGAATGCTAAGATTGCGCTCACCCAGTCAAGTTTGCACACCTCCACCCACATCACCCGTCTTTTGAGTACATTTACCCCGGTTCTTGAATCCTACCGCCATGGCAAGGGTAAGACATGCATGTCATGTGAAATTTGTTATAGTAAGATGCTTGATAGGGCAGTTGTGGCAAGGATGGTTGTTTTCTGGGATGACTTGCCTTAGTCTCAGGGAAAGAGTGGGGTTGGGAGGAACTTGCCCATGACCATACTAAATTTCCTAGGCCGACTTATTCTGCTCATCAAGCGCCGTGTTTCATTTCATCTGTCCCTGAGTAATGATGCATACCAACTGGCGAGGGACTATCGAGTTGTGCCTCGCGCTTGTAGTGATTGGGCTTAACCTTTTGATTGATTGAAGATTATTCCCAAGGCGATTTAGAGTAGAGAAATTCAAGTCTAAAATAAAGAGGTTGAATTGTTGAACTGTAATGTATCCTCTAGCAGCAGCTTTGTCTTGGTTACGCTTACGCTAGCCATTCGTGGTAGTGCTATGATTGGAACAGCGGGTTTTTAAATGTCTCCAATATACGTGTAATCTATAGTACCCGTACATAGATGTTATTTGTAGTTTCTGTCACATCATAGCTCTCCTACACGTACCTGAATTCTTGGCATCACCCTAGAGTGAAACAATGCATGTGGTTGTTTTCCCTCCACTGTCTCTTTCATTTCATGGTAATCAAGGAATCATATATATCGCTAACTATTAAATATATCAATTATTTTTCTCAACGACAAGTAATGTGACAAAATGCATGTTGCGATTTTGAGAGGCTTGAGGAGGAGAATCAGTCCAAATACGGTAATCGGAGTGAATTGTACATTGTTTAGAGAATAACGAGTGAGTACTCCTCTGACGCAGAATTGAAATATATGGAACATGCAAGAAGGCGTCTTTGGAACTCAGATGACAAGAAAACACGGTGCCCCCAGGGAAGCTTCAAATCGAGCTAAGGTACGAAAATGGTCATCCACTCAACAAAACTGCGCATACATCCTTTACACGTACGTATATCTATACCTTAGAGACTAGGTGTTTCGTAATTTCCATCGCACATATGAGCTCAATGCTGAGACCTGAAGCTGAAATATTTGTAGGATCTTCCGTGCTAAGCCAAGAAAAGCCCGCAAACTTGCTCACTGCTGACACAACGCCACCATTTCAGTGTGCGCCAAGTCTTCCAACTAGTCACTGAAAATACTGAAATCCCCAGGTAGCTGTAGACATCCACACTGATATTACTTATATTGTTGTATCACTCTGTTTGCTCGGGCTCGTCTTGCCATATCTTGAAATTTAATACTCGATCTGTACCTGTTGCTCGCTAGGATGGATATGAACATGAACATGGATATGTCAACGTCAGCCACAGCTGCAGCTGCAGCTGGAGCCGCATCCGCCACTGCTCTCTCTTTATCCTCGTCGTCAATGGGCTCGATGGCCTCCACCTTTTCGATTGATACTAGCGTGACCCTTTTTTTCACCAAGTGGAAGACCTCAACACCTGCCGCATACGTCTTCACGATCTTCTTCCTCTTTGCTCTCGGAATTTTTAATCGCTTCCTCGGTGCACTAAAAAGCCAACTTGAGCAGCGATGGAAGGAACAACAACTAGAGGAAATGGAAACTGCTACATTTAAGGGTCACAACCGCCATGGGGAGGAAAGAAGGAAGAGTCTTTCATCAGTCCTAGGACATAGAAGGAACTGGAGTCGTACGTTGCGTCCTGCACCACCCAGGCTAGATGAAGAAGAACAGGAGACGAAGCCTTTGAGTCCGACTCCAGTGGATGTTGAGTCGCATGTTGAAGGGAGAGAGGAAAGAGGAAGGAAGCCAGGATTGTGGAGGCCGAGTGCAGCGTGGAGCTTTCAGAGGGATGGCATACGAGCAATTTTGGAGTTTATACGAGCTTTAATCGGATACATATTGTAAGTCTATCCGCAAGTCACCAAGAAGAGCACTTGATGTTCTAACAAGCATGTAGGATGTTAGCGGTGATGACATACAATGTCGGGTTCCTTTTCGCTGTTACTGGGAGTGTATTGCTAGGCGAGTTTGTGTTTGGGCGGTACATGCAAAGTGGAAATAAAGGGTGGCAAGAAGGTGGATGTCACGAATGAATACCCCGGACGATTTAAAGAATAACACTATATGTTGGTGTTGGCAGGTTTCAACGTACTTATTTAACTTGGCATTTTCAATTGAACATAAGGGTCTCATGGGACAGAATACAATGGTTAGAAACCTCTTAGAAGTTTCACTCTTTTGAATGTCCCAATCTTGCAACACGTTTAGATTTGCCAGGTCTGTGATGACTCGGCTTGGCGATGCACCTTTCTCACTGCAGTGGTCAATTCAGACGCAGAGTTAGCTTGCTTAAGCTATTTGATACGAAATACACAACTGTTATGATTTCTAGGTAGTGATTGAGTCGTTTTTCACGAACTGGAAATGTATGTTACTTATAAGCAGAAGAATAGCAATCTGATGAACTACAAAGTGAATTCAAATCCATCACCTAACTTCTGTCTTGATGATCTCCCGAGCGGTAAATGTTCCGGTATTTTCGAATTATTCGTTCGGTACTCCGTTTCGATGAATCCACGCGTGTTCATCCATAGGGTGTTTCTTTCCACCTTTGTGGCATAGTATAGACTCCGATGCCACCAATCCGCAATCTTAAACTTACCAACAATTCTACTTTCAATCGCCGCGGAGAAATGAGGAACTTGATCAGTTTCATATATTGATAGAAACCAATAAAGATTATGTGCTTGGATGAAAATATTAAATAGGACTAGATACTATCAAATAACTTGGAACGATGAGTTTTTCAGAAACATGGAGTCATCGAGGCATAACAAGCAGCCTGGGAATCGGAAATACACAAGGGAAGCTCGGCCATTTCATGGTATATACTTTCGTCTGATGTTGCGATGGCAGACCTTTGTATGTATGAAGTTAGAACCGCACAATGACGTCATTGTGCCACTAATTGGCCGGACAGCTTATCAGAGCCACTTAAAGAGCATCGGAACCGACCGCCCACCATAATAATTCAGTCCACAACATCACGTATCGATTTCGCTGGATATCGACCCCCTAAACACTATCAACAATATGTCCCTCGAAGCATATAAGATGTGGGTGGATGGGAAGGAGCAGGAAGGAAGTGCGGCCCAGTCAGTCAGCGAACAACCATCATCTTAAATCAACACCCATCGATCTGATCTGCCTATAGAATCCCGATTGAAGACCCCGCAACTGGAGAAATATTTGCGCAGTGCCACGCAGCATCGGCTGAGGATATCGACCGCACGGTTCAACACGCCCACGAAGTTTTCAAGTCAGGCGTCTGGTCGAAAGCGCCCCGCCATGTGCGCGCCGACGTACTCGACAAAACCGCTGAAGTTCTCACCACCAACATGAAACGGCTCATTGAACTAGAGGTGCGGCAAACTGGTCGTGCGATCCGCGAGATGAACGCCCAGGTTCCAACACTGGTGAAATGGTTCAAGTACTACGCTGCACTTATCCGTACCGAAGAGCGATCCGTCTTGCCCACTATGGGAAAATTGCATAACTGGGTTGATCGAAAACCACTGGGTGTTGTTGCGCAAATCACGCCATTCAACCATCCGCTTCTAATTGCCGTGAAGAAGATTGTGCCAGCGCTAGCGGCAGGGAACTCGATTGTCTTGAAGCCATCAGAGCTTACACCATTGACGTCGCTTGAGTTGGGGAAGATTCTAAAAGAGGCAGGCTTACCGGATGGTGTGTTTAATGTCCTGCCTGGAGATGGAGCAACAACTGGTAAAGCGCTTGTTCAACACCCACTTATCAAGAAGGTCGACGTGACGGGGGGCACGCCTGCTGGACGAGCTATTGGAGCTATCGCGGGCGCAAACCTGGCGCATTTCACTGCAGAACTTGGAGGGAAAGCGCCCCTCATTGTTTTCGAGCAGGCCAACATTGATCTCGCTGTGAATGGTATTGTATTTGGGTCGTTCATAGCCTCTGGCCAAACCTGTGTTGCGGCAACCCGTATCATTGTGCAGAATTCGATCCTCCCGGCAGTTATCGAGAAGTTAAAAATAAAGGCTTTCTCGATTCATAAGAGAATGGGCTCACCGAAGAATATCGAATCCATGATGGGTCCACTAGTCTCTGCCAAGCAACTCGTAAATGTACGGATGCTCGTTGACGATGCAGTCAAGACTGGTGCCATGGTAGTAGCTGGTGGTAAGTCAATGACCGGCAGATCACTCATTGATGACACAGATTTCGGCAATGGTTATTTCTATCCCCCCACAATCTTGACGGATGGCCCAGCCAAGATTGTGGACACCCGCATATGGAAAGAAGAAGCATTTGGACCAGTGATCGTTGTTGTGGGGTTCGATACAGAAAAAGAGGCATTAGATCTTGCAAATGATAGTGAATTTGGACTCGGCGCTGCTATTTGGACCCAAGACTTGGGACAAGCGTTCCGCGTGGCGGAAGGAGTAGATGCTGGCATTTGCTGGGGTACATCGAGTCTTTCTTTAATCTCCAATCCCGCAGAATTAACGTTTCATAGTAAACACACATCACCGTAACGACCCAAGTAGCCCGTGGGGTGGCGTCAAGAGCTCCGGGGTTGGAAGCGAGAATGGGATTGGTACGGGAAAGTCCTATCCTTGGTTCACATTACTGACTTGCGCAGATGCGTATAACGATTATACCACAGCAAAGAGTACCATCATCAATTATGCTTCTGTAGAGGAAGGTCTTGCCAATGATGATTGGTTCAGGGAAGGATCAGGAGATGTAAGATATGGCTGAGGGTGATCCTTAGTCCCCCATAGGCGGAAGCACTCTAGCAGTATAAAAAATGATTGGAATAATTCCCAGTACTTAATCATTTCTCCCACCCCCCTTGAACTCCCATCCATGTGTCTTAACTTGCAGATAACTGCCAATCTATCACTTGTTTAGTATATAAGCTAAATCTTTAGGGCGGCGGCGAGAATCTGCAAGTGCTGATATCAACAGGGGCATTGTCACATCAAATCCCAGAGCGTAATAAAATCTTGACGGCGCACAAAGGTTACCCTTTCCGATTGCGATTTTTTGATGTGTGGAGCTTTATTTTCCTTGAACTGCTGAGAGATCAAGTCACCAGTTTGTTCAAGATTACTAACGTTAGTGTTGACGAATCAGAACTCGAACCATACCCCTGTCAGGCTCTCTAGGCAGCCATACACCACGACACTAACGTTACTTTCCAATTCACCAACCCCTCTTCTATTTGCATTTCACCATGGCGACAAAATCAGGGCTTATGGATATTGCGAACGAACTGATTCTGTCTATTGCCGATTGTGCAGATTCAGAAGCCGACATTAGTCGGCTCTCGCGGATAAACAAAAGGTTACATTCGGTGCTCTCGAAATACCTTCTCCAGCACAACATTCGGTATAATAGGAGCAAAGCTCTACAGTGGGCCGCAGAAAGAAATGATATATATCTTGCAAAACGACTCATCAAATGCGGAGCTGATTTGGAGAGCATCGTGGATAATTCGACTCCTCTTCACATGGCATCGATACAGGGTCATCTCGAGATGGTACAGATCCTCCTGGATGCCGGAGCGGACCCTGATTCATGGCTCTCAGGTGAGAAATACCTAGGAATCTGTTCAGAAAGTCCAATAGGCCTTGCTATCAAACACAAACACGTGGGCGTATGTCATCTGCTCATCTCGCGCTCGAAAAATATTCATAGCTTGCTTCGATATTCTTCATCGCAATCACCGGCCACGACCTTGAACAAAGCAGCGGAGAGAGTTATGCCAACCGTTGTACGGGATTTGTTAGAGAGAGGTGCAGTTGTCAACCCCGAAGGCACTGAGTGGTCTCAGCTATATCCCCTCCAGAGCGCGCTCCAAAAGTTAAATAGCAACATCGATCCTGATGAAGTACTTCAATGTGTGCTACTTCTCCTAGAGTACGGTGCAGATATTGATCTGACCGGTGGTCAAGGAGGATTGTTTTGGCCAAGCTCCCGGTCGCTGGGTCAGGAGCATCAGGATCCCAGAATACGCGCGCTGTTCTCGAAGCAGATGCTGCCAATGGTCAGCAGAGGTTGTGTGCCTGATGAAGATATGGGTTGGGCAGCCCTATTAACATTGGAAGAGGCACACCTATTGGCCCGACCAATACAGAATATGATCTTCGACTTAAGTCGATTTAGGATCGACCGGGAAAAGCAGATGTTATATCTAGACGCTCCATTCCCTGTTCTCAAATCTATGTTGCAGCGCTGTAACAATAGTCAGGAGAAGAATATCGAGGAGGAAATGGGATATTTGCAAATGTAATGGGCCTGGGCGACATGGAAACACAGTATTGTATGTAAATCAAACCAACCCCTTTATTTGTGATGATATGTCGTCGCTAAAGGATCTAAGTAGTTTAATCTCAATGTTATCCGGGTCTATTTGTAGCATTGCAATGGAAGTTGTCGACACCAACGGAGCTATCTCTCCATGTCACCCAAAAACCACTTGTCAAAAGATAGCTTAGGAATATTTCTCTGTTCATTAGTAGACACCGCTCAGCCATCATCAATTAATACACTCGAAGAAGGTAGCGTAATAGTATGGGGAGCATACAGACCTCATTTCGTTATGGTGCGTCGTTATTTTGATTTGAGAGCTGAGATAGAAAATCCCCTCCCATTACTCAGATGGTCGATTTCGATCCAGGTAGAACATATACCAAGCACTACAAGAAGCCGCGTGTTGCGCTTTACGCTGCCTCTGACTGAAAGTCTTGAGATGGCTGACTTTACTTTGGAGGCTGGAACGAATCCAACACACACATTGATTGAGTTTGAACTCCCCTCAACTTAGCCATCTAGTGGTGGATGAGGGATTTTCTAGCCGCTAGTAGCTGGGTTGGCGTTTTTTAATACTATAGTCGTGGTCAGAGGGATGTAGCAGCTGCTCGGTCTTGTGTAGCATCCTCTCAAGGTTGGGAATGACCTGAATCAAGAATGCTCAGAATTTACTCTTCCGCCGCTATTTGTCATTTTAGTTGCTAAAGAATTGGTAACGGATATGGAAGGCTCTAAGAAAGAACAGCTGTAGTTAGAGATCGTGTAAGTTGACACCACCACCTCCGTGGAGTCACTGCTTCATGGCCTGAGTGTGTTTTGGACTAATGTGAAAAGAAAAAACCCGACTATTGGAAGGGAGCTCGATGAAGTTCAAACGCCCGGAGTAGACTCTGCCGGCATCGAGTATGTCAAACCTGTCGTGGCTAATATCCACTCACACCACCCATTCAGACCAACACGTGGAAATAGCGCATTCCTTCGCCAAACAGAGGTGACGAATTCTCCTTAGCATGAGGCGAATATACATGCGTGGAAGGCGTGCATCACATCACGTCTTGCATCACACCGTGTCCGTGTTGCCTGACTTCCAGAAGCTGGAGCTTAAACGCACAAGACTCTGACAGCCTCGTAAAAAGATGGAACACGGTAGTCGTAAGGCCCAAGACATCCAAGAATCCAGCGACGCGGAGACGACGTCAGTCAAACGTCAATGTTCCAAGCCGGAGGAATTTCCGTATTTAAGCTCGCGCCCGCTGAACGCCCAAATGCTTCGTGGGCGGGCTTGGCACACGGTAGGACGCGTAACGCTGTAAGAGAGATGGATGCACTATCAGATTGAAACGGACGTTGCCAAGATCGCCATGACGGGTGAGGGAAAAGGCTTGGGACTGGACGCAGAGCGGTGCGGACAAGGAGATGTGGCAGCTGCGGAGACGAAGAAAAAAAAGTTTGTAATGACTTGTGGTCGCATGGGCTGTGCCGCTCGTGATGTTGGCTGAAGTGTGGTTCACGGCGATGATGGGCGCGGGATTTACTCGCGCTGGTGGACAGATCGTGGGTAATGAAGGAAGGTCTTGGCGGATGGTGACTGCTTGTCTTGTTCCAGAAGTAGGGCACGGTTCCCATTGGCCGGGGCGTATTTCCTGTGACGACCAGCGCTCGGGCTGGGTGGAGGTTTGGTTTCATGCACATCTGAGGGGCGAGGCTGGAACTGGTTCTTGGGCGATGTCCGTGGAGATGGTTTGCATTATTTCTTCATTTTGTTGACCTAACCAAGACTTCAAGGCATATCATAGTTGCGCCCGTTCATGGTGTTGTATTGCGAGGCAACCGTGCATGCCACGTACAAGCAAGCAGGCCAGGGGAGGAGGTAAACTCCTCCACTATGCTGCTCTTTTGCCTGTCGGCAGAGGGGACGTCTACGCTCCCCCTCCCCCCACCAATTCTTCGAATCGTGTTTTCTTGACAATTACCATGGAGTAATGCCTCACAGCGTGAGGTTTCACGTGCGCGTTCTATGTGTTTTCCATGGCGTTTGTCCTCCCTGCGTTTGAGACTCTACTGGATCGAGCGGACTTGGAACCACTACCGGGTTAGGGCATCTTGGCAGGAGCCCGCTCTTGGCGTATACGCGTACGCTTGCTCTCCTCTCCACCAACATGAGGTTTTTCTTCGCCCCACCCTCGCCGTGCTCCCAAATGAGGCTGGCCCAGTACCCGCCAGCGGAGCTTGCCGCTGGTACCTGATGCAGTTCCCCAGCTTTGACGGAGCCGCCCTCCCCTGTGAATGGCGGTAGAGGCTCGGTACATCCTGCCAGCACCGTTGAAGATCCACCTTTCCCCGTTCCAGCCAAGAAGTCTCCTCAGGCACCTCCTTTTTGTGCTACTATTGGTCGTCATGTCGTGATCACGCACTTGTCAGGACATGGCCCCAGCCTTTCCAATTTGCGGCTCTTTCAAAGAGGCGATCTGCTCCACCACTTTCGGCCCACGATGCAGTTGCTGATCTAATTCCTGCAATCGACGCTCCCTTCTCTCTCTCCTCACTTCGCTTTTCCATCCTTGACGGATCTTTAGTAATCCGGCCCCGGAGGTCCTTCCCTTTGTCAATTACTCCTACTGCGGGCAGGTATCCCACAGGGGAGCTTTCAATAATCTAAAATGTCTTCAAGAATGTCAGAGCAGAGATGCCCAGTATCTGGAACTGGGGGAAAGGTTTGCCCTATGGGGTCAGTGGCTGGAAGCCGGGCGGGAAGTCGAGCTGGTAGTCGAACCGGTCCTCGAGGCTGCACATTCTCTGGTTTCTCTCAGCCTGGCGACATACATGCCGCGTTTGGTGTACGGCCCATGAAATCTTATTGTATAGAATACAGGCTGACATTTACTAGATCCCGCAAGACCAAAATGTGGAAGAGTTTCTACGTCAACGGTATGCTATTCCCTTCTTTCCGCCTCTCATCTCTATTAGCGACAGACAGTGCTTTGTTAGACCCTCAATGGCAGAGATTTTCTACTTTTATTTTCCTTTTTCTTTTGGTAGTCAAGTGGTAATGTCTTTTCTAACCATTAATTTCATGACAGGGAGCGCAAAGCCATCAACGAACTGATATACTCCAATGTCCCTTCCATGGCTGAAATCAAAGAAATCCAAAACGCAAAGGGGGTGAAAAGCCTTGACAAGCTCAATATGGACGACCGAGAACTACTCGCCGTTGCTTTGGGAGCCCCCGCCCGCCAAGTTCTTCTCCGAGCAGAGGAGATCGGACCGAAGACGGGATGGCGCGATGGTTACCTTAGCACAGAGTACGGTTTCTGTCCTCCGGATACTACCGAGGCACCTGGTGCTCTTCGAAACTCACCCGGTAGAGTTTGGTCAGATCTCTGCGAAAGGATGCCAGGATGTGTTGCCCGGGGCCGCGTCCGTGAGTCCATCGGAGCACTGCCAATCGTCGAAGGCACACCATGTGTGATCCCCGACAAGGCTCTATGGGCCGCCTTAGTAAGCTTGGGCATGCTCTGTTCCATCTGGCGATACGAAGAAAAGCACGACGGCAACGAGGGAATAAATGTATCTGCCAAGCCCCTCAAACTCGATGGCGTCCCAATGTGCGAAGATCTCGGCGACGAGGTCAAGGGTATTCCTCTTAGTATCGGCCTTCCATATGTACAAATTTCCATCCGCATGGGTCGATCCATTCCCCATCTTACCTTCTTCGACCAGTCATCTTATAATGTCGACATCAAGGACCCTCTGTCTTCGTACCCGTATGTTGGCCGATTCGACAACACAACTCTTCGATGGGCCATGTTCGGCGACAGCGCTGAAAATGCCTTCCTCAAAGGCTGTGCAGACACTGCTGGTGAGTACTCTGTATTAGAACATTATTCTTTTCCTCGACTGACACACATTAGCATCTTTCCAACACGGGTATTTTTAGTCCCCTGTTCCCAAAGTAATGATCAAAACTAACTGAGTAGGGTCGACGCAATTGCAGAGTGTCAGGAGCATGTTATGAACCGGAACAATGACGGCCTTCTTCGATCTCTTATTCGACTGAAGGAGGTCCTTGAGCGGATGCCCAATGCATTTCATACCATCTCTCCAAACGATCGATCTGGGGAGAATTACGTCTCCCCCCCAGAGTGGGTGCGATGGGCCAAATTCTCAGCCCCTCTATCTAAACGGTGCCCCGCCACATCTGGCCTACAATTCCCCCCGTATCTAGTTATGGACGCCTTCCTTGGACGAAGCAAGTACGACTCATTTCTAGGGAACGAAGGTGTTCACCTTCGCGCCTGGCTACCATCTAATCTCCGAGCCTTTATTGCTGCTATCGAGTATCACTACCGTATCCCAGAATACGTCAAGACTTGTGGTGACCCACGATTAATAGGCGTCTTAGACGGTGTAGTAGAAGCTTACACTGGTGAGCGTGGTTTCATGGGAGTTCACCGGTACAAGGTCTTTGGCCTTCTGGAGTGCGCCGCAAAGACTGGCCGAACTGAAACAAACGGAAACTCGGGCGGCAATGATCAGCGATCTTGGGAGATGGTCCACAAGGAGTTCTCTGAGGCCATGAAGGAGAGACTGGAGCCTTTCCGTGGGAACTTTGACGTACAACCACATGAGATGCGCGGTACGTTCGAGGAATGTCGTTACCGGTGCAGAATCCTTAGTCGCAACCATGTCGACTCTGATCCCCAACGTTCGATCGCCCAAGTAACACTCGATATTGAAAATTCAGGCATCACATTTGCTCCCGGAGACAGACTTGCCGTTATGCCTATGAACAGTTGGACCGAATGCGCAAAGGTCGCTGCTGCTCTTGGGCTCGATTCCATGCTTGAACAACCTGTCGCGTTGGACCGCACCTGGAGCAGATTCGCAGATCACATGGGATCGGTCACCCGCACCAACAAACCTCAGTTAACAGTCGTTGATATCCTTCGCAAAGGCCACCTTGCGCCACTTACTAAGGATTTGGTCATGAAGCTACACAACATGCTTCGAGCCTCCTCAAATACTGTCCTTCAAGTCTTGGCAACTGATGAATGGCCGGTGCGAGGTACATTGGGTGACTTGTTGCAGTCAGCCGTCAACGACACTGCCCCTCGTGTCTGGGACCAAGCATTTGGCATTTCTGGTAACCTATCTTGGTTGGCTGATCTTATCCCAGTAGAAGTACCCAGAACCTACAGTATTTCCACCTATTCCGATGAGTTACTTCCGAGCACCGTCGACCTCACTGTCTCTCGAAGCGACTATCAACTCTGCTCTACCTTCGCCGGAAACTCTAAGATAATACGACACGGTGTTAGTAGCGGCTTTCTTAATCCACCTGTGAATGAAGAGATGGATGTTCTTGACGATGAGGAGTTGCTGATTGGTGTATCACGACCATCTGCTTTCCAACTTCCCTTCGACGAGACATCTCCGGTCGCACTCTTTGCCGGTGGTAGTGGTATTGCTCCTTTCCGAAGCTTTTGGCAATCACGCGCCGGACGTGCTTTCGGCAAGACCATACTATATCTCGGTGTCCAGTCACGAGAGCGTTTCGCGTATGAGCACGAACTCCGTCACTATGTCAACGAGGGGTTGATGGAGGTTCACACAGCGTTCTCTCGCGATTCTAGGGGGCTCGTCTTTGACCCGTACGCTAGGGACCTTGTAGAGAAAGAGATGCCCCCCCGGTACATTGACGGGCTGATCGTCGAGCAAGGCCAGTCTATATGTGATTTTGTCATGTCAAAGAAACAAGGTGGTATTGGAGGGTAAGTTGTTTACTATGCCACTTTATGAATCGTGCTGATCGTGAATAGTTATATGTACGTGTGTGGATCAGTTGGCGTATTTGACTCGGTCATGTCTGGCATTCGAAAGGCAATCTACAACCACCGATCTAATTCCATGGAAAGTGCGGATGCTGTTCTCAACCTCGCATTCGCTGAGAGACGTTTCATGATCGACGTCTTCATGACTCCCAAACCTCTTCCTTGTAACCAGCCGACTATCCCTCTCTCTCAACTTGCTATGCATACTGGTCACCGTCCTGACTCTCGTCTCTGGATTGGAGTCCATGGGAAGGTGTATGATGTTACAGATTTTGGAGCCATGCATCCTGGTGGCGTGAACATCATCAAATCTAATGCTGGGGTGGATTGCTCACGATCGTTTGACTTGCTTGCCCACACAAACAACCCCGAGGTCAGTAGTCTACTTACCAAGTACTACATTGGGGAGATGACACCCAAGCCCGCATTTCTCCACTCCGAGGAGCTCAGCATGTTATATGACCTCTGGGCGCAATATCTGCGTGTTGCCGTAGAAACCGTGGTCGCATCACATTTCGAAGTGGGCATGATCATGGAGTCTAGCAATGTTTGGTTCCAAGGGGATCTCTTCAACATGGGTGGTGTCCGCAGGTTCTACCATTATCAATCTCGCTTACTACAAGGTGGATTCTCGGCGCTTTTTGGAGCAAAGCTTCAAGAACTATACCTCAAGATTTCCTTCACATTAGCAAACGCGTCATCATCAACTGGACCAACAAGGCTTCCCGATGTTCTCGGCATCATCGCTCGTGCAAAAGGCTCAAATGAAGCTCTCACAGCATCCAACGAGATTTCTCAGATCGGACAATTCACATCAAGCAGCGATGCTGCCCGGCACCACGAGAAGGGCATCATCAACTATGCACAAAAGTCGGTCGAATTCGACATGGAATTTCTCGAGAACATTCGTGAAGAGGCCTGCGCTGGCATGGATGCTTTCGATACCATCATGGAGCTCGAGGCACAGTCCGAAACCCAGCGTGTTGCTGCTCTCTCTACTTTCCTGATGCAAGTCCTCGATCGCATGGCCAACCGACTCGAAGGCTTCTATGCTAAGCTTGCCCGCTACTCGGTCTTCCGTCCTGAGATGGAGCGCAATCCCGCCCGCGCACGCTGGAACATTCTCAAGCGAAAGGTCCGTGATGGCTCCTTCTTCGTCTTAACTCAGAAGACTGCCATGAACACCCTGAAGACCTATGATCAGCGTGTACAAAATCATCAGCAACAGGGTGTAGACTTTGATATGGTGGTCAGCCAAATTCAGATGAACCTCGACAGCACACCGCTCTCTGTGCCTCGGAAAATGGACCTCACTGAACAACATGCCGCCCGTGCCGAACCCACGCCAAATGGTGTCCCAGCATATGAACACCATCACAATGGTACAGCGCTAAAGGCTATATCGAACTTCATGGACAAGAATCGCAAAGCAATCCGCCGTCTGAGCAAGTTGCCGCAAGCCATCAACCTGGAGCAGTTGATGCAGAGCTATGGCTCGATGCCCCCAGCAGGTGGGCTCCCCACACCACCGTCTAGCCGCTCGTCAAGTCGGTCGCCATCCACAAACCTACGCAACCCGATGTCGCGGCGTAACACATCAACAGACGCCCATAACCCGGCACGAGCGCATTCGCGCCGCAATACTGCGACATCTGACAGCTCGCTGCCGCCAACACCGGTGCACATCTCGCCTGCAGCCGCAATGTCTGCCCTTATGACAAAGATGAACACACGCCCTAAAACAGGCAATTTGCCATCGCCTCCTCACAGCGCGAACGCGATGGCTGATCGCACCCGCTCAATGCAAGCTTTCTCTGGCCCTCGAACGGGCATCCCCACCTCGACACCAATGACCCACGGCACAGGTATGGAGAACGGACACACGCGGTCGCGGAGTAATACAGGCAGTCTACGTTCTTTCAGACTGCAAGCAAGCGCTATGGCAGGGGGCATGAATCGTAGGGGTGACACCTTGCCAGAGTAATTGGGTAAACACCATGGTTGATGTTGTTTGGAGCGTTGAATATTATTGTATTACATATTGAAATAGATACCATGGGGGTTCTTGTATATCATTTATCTATAGCTACGCTTGATGCGTAGCTGGAATTACACTCGCTCGATTACACTTGCCCTCGATTCTGGCTTTTTCCAGTCGTGATATCTCTCATAGTTCGAGTGGGTGGGTTGGTATACAAGGTAATTTTGTAACTGGATAAATATCTAATTCTGTGCTGTTTTACAGAAGTTAGGGCTAGGCTGCTTCTCGCAAGAGCCATGTTTTGCACCTGTTGAATCGTGAATTTACATAACGTAGTTTATAAGTGAGTGGTCCACCCTAAAAT
>JAAZQE010000473.1:0-23026 GCA_013620735.1 Clavariopsis aquatica | reverse complement strand
TTATTATTGTCATTATTCTTTTTTAGAGGTATCTTCACAAAGACTTATATATATCATTTGATTTATAGTGAAAAATGGTCGATCAACGAGCAGATATCGAGACAATACGGATTTGGAAGTCGAGATCAAGGGTGGTTCTTCTTAGTGTTTTTTTTTGGTATAAATACCCAGGGAATGTGATTCATGTCATGCTTTTACGACATCTGGAGCGTGTACAATTGGCAATAATACATTTGATATATACAAGGTTCTATTCATTCTACTGTACATCAGTCCAAGTTTCTTCTTCTCCTTCTCGTATCTGTAGGGCTTACTCGAAGGCTAGTCAATCTAACGCCAAGCTTCGTAGACAAGATAACATAAATTTCATCATAGGTCGATCAGACAGTGCAAATATAGATGGCAGCTTCTGTAAATTTAAGTACCATTAAAAAAAATTAGACTCATTGATAATAGTGAAAACTGGACGAGCAAAAGTCAAGGACGATGAATTTTAATATGGTTTCATTACTTTAGGGCGCATCGCAAGCACCTCTACAAATAAGATTAAATCTCATGCTGCCATTACTTCTCTTTCGTATTGATCTCGCGACATCATGACTTGACCGAGAATTCATAGATAGCCTCCAACACATACGGTCCGTCCTCGGGACCAAAAATCTGCTTCTTCTCTCGTTGCCACTCAGGCTGGTTGATAGCATCAATCCAGTCTTGCACTTCCAGCACAAGGCAGCCGTACTTCTCTACTACGCGTGCGCGATCCTCGAGACCTTGGGTCGACTTGATGGGCAGAGAACCTATTTCACTGATTCAGCACCGACACAAGAATGGGAGTGGAATGAATCTTATACATACCGTTTTGTCCTCCACAGCTGTAGACTTGAAAGGCGTCCTGGTCGGTGAAGATATTCAGGGAAATGCCCGTGAATTCGCTCCCGACGGTGGCCACAGGTCCCGAAGTCCGCCAATCGTACGGACCGTTCTGTGCGCGGTTGACGAGATAGCAATTATCGTATCCAGTGCAATTCGTTCCGCAATTACCCAGGAGCTCCGGGGCAGTATGGTTCGCACCAACTTGCTTGGGCGCAGACCAGAAGTCATTGACAGAGTATTTCTGGTTTGGTAGAATGGTTCCGTCAGGGATGAGGATGCCGTCAACACCCACACGTTGGCCAGAGTAGGGCAGATGGATGGTGTGATTGAGCGCCGTGGGCGTCTCAGGATTTGCGAAACCATCAAGATTCCAATATGTCTAAGTCATTGTTAGACGCTTTCCCTTTCCAGCGCGCAAATGGTACGTACATGAGAACTAAGCATAATTGGTGTCTTCTTGGTCGTCGCAAACGCCACCATCTTTATGTGCCAGGTATTGGGCTTCATCGTGTACGTGATGTACGAGACGACTTCTCCAGGGAAGCCTTCTTTACCGTCAGGGTCGACGATTGAAAAGGTAATTGAATCAGTCGTGTGAGCGACGACGGTAAAGTCCCGCTGTGAGCATGTTAGGAACCTCAGCATGCAAACCGTGTCGAGCAACGTACATAGTCCCAACCATCGAGGCCGCCGTGAAGAGTATCTTTGCCTCCATTCTCGTTGGGAGTGACATGATATTCCTCTCCGTCGATGACGAAGCTGCTGTTCTTGATGCGATTCGCGTAACGACCTGGGTGAATGTTAACTCATTCCGCTGCAGCTGAAGCACAATGGCACAATGGCGTACCGGGAACACCGCCGAGGTGAGGGTGGAACTGGTCTACGGAGTAGTGGCTCGCATTGTCGAAGCCCAGGACAATGTCGCGCTCAATGCCATTCGTGTCGTTGATGAAGAGGTTGGCAATGGACGCGCCGTACGGGATGAACAGTCCACGAATGCCCTCGGCAGAGATCTCGTACTTGCCGTTGGCGTCTGGGCCGAGAGTGCCGTTGGGGGTGGTGTACTCCCCAGCGACAGTGGCAGCGAGCAGCGACGCGGCAGCCGTTAGCCTAAAGAAGGTCAACATGGTGGGCGTGCGAGAGTCGAGGTGAAAGGAGGAAGCGCTCGAGGTGTCAAACGGGAGCGCAAAGTTGAGGGGAGCTCGTGGTTCTTATGCACCACGCTGCCCCCATGGCCCATAGCCCATGGCCCATAGCTGGCAGCTTGGGGTGTATGCAACCCTCGTTTGACGCAACCAGGTTCCTCACGGGGCAACCAGTTTTCTTCGCGAGCTTTTCCCCGCAGACAGGCTCGAGCGGATCTTCAGGCACGCAAGGCTTACGGGTCAATGGCCAACGAGCCTGCAAGAGGCTTAAGGTGTTCCGGTTCGGTCCACTGCGCCCGTGGGTGAGCGGTGCGTGTCTGGCCAGGCCGAGGAGCTTGTCACCTTGATTGCTGCTTGGGGAGCTCCAAGGTTGGAGAGAGCATGGGAGAGAGCATGGGAGGGAGCTCCAAAGGAGCAGGCCAATGCGGCGATTGGAGGAAATATATGCGAATGCAACATGGGGACAACGGCCAAGTCATGGGTTGTCGATTTAAAAATGTGGAGAATGAGATGTAGCGGGAGGGGCTTGTCGAGATCCCTGCGCCAACCACTCCGGCGCTGTTCCAAGGCCGGCCAAGCTTGGGCGTCCATGCTTGTTGGACGCGGGGAAGCTTCCACGGCACTCCTAGTAGGTACATAGGACCGGTAATCACCTCAGGCCCGGAGGCCTCCAAGGTTGCATGACAACAAGACTACAGGGTGGGTCGTGTACATTGACTACCTATGTTGTGCATTGTCCTCTACCACAGTCCACTGTTCTTGAACTACTAGTGCGCCTAATCCCGGCCGAGCTGTGTCCCGAATCCCCAGCATCTATCCAGCAGGGGTGCTTGTCCGGTGCGGAGAAAGAGACCGCGGCCACAGACAGCGCACATGCTCTACCGCCAAAATATCTCCATATATACACTGCACCCATCTGTTGTGCTTGTCTCGACGGCAAAGCAAGGCGAACTGACACCCCCCATTACCTCATCAACCCTGGTATGCTCCGACTGTGCTTGTCCGTTCCGGCAGAAGGTTGCAAGCCTAGCAGCATCTTGAGCTCACAGCTCGAGATGGAACTACGGCGCCCGCTAGCACGCTTCTGCTTTTCCTTGTCTCCACATGCCGTGTCCATCTCGATCAGCGAGGTGTCTTTCAGCATGGCCTGATTGTCGTCCATGTCGGCATTTCCCTTCAGGGCAGTTTCCGGGGGCTGAACCATCTCAATCTGTTGCTCCCTAACAATAACCTCACCTGAGACGGGCGGGTAGTGTTGTTGGGCTTGGGTAATTCCAAGTCCCACCTCTGGTGTCGATGGAAGAGCATGGTAGCTATACGGTCCCCCTCGTAGAGGTAGTCGGGAGGTATGATATGGCAATGCATCAGCTTGCGGATAGTACTGAGTAGAAAAAGGCCTATTGAGTGTCTCGCCAATTGACTGCTGCAGGTTGGGAAGGATTGGAAAGCCTAGGAGCGTTGTCGGTGGGGTCGGTAACATTGTTGGCACAACTGGAGCCTTGAAATCGGGTGATGTTGCTTGACTCATTTCTGGTTTGGGCATGTCCATACTCTGCGCTTTCGATGCTTGTTGGTCTCTGCAGCTAGGATGTTCATCCCTAGATCAAGATTAGTGAAGATTCTTGCTTGAAGCACTGCGCAAGTTCTCACCATTGAACCTTGGGTTTCCCGTTCTTTGCCCAACAGCCTGTCGATGTTTCAACGTCATCCGTCTTTCTTCCCCAGTGGTGCTTTTTGACAGCGTAACGTGAACTAAACGACTTTCCGCATATCGAGTGCACATATTGAGCCTGTGGATGAGGTATGGGAAACTTCTGGCTCAATTGATCCGGTGTCATTGGGATAATGGGGGTAGCTAAAGGTCTGCGAAATTTCTCGTCAAAGAAGAACCCTTCGTCGGGTTCAGCATAGGTTCGAAGACTATTTCGCATTGGCTTCTTCTGAGGCAACGTACCCGACGTAGGACAACCAAGTGGAACGGCAATTGGCGATTCTAGCAAGAACGGAGGAGGAGGAGGGGGAGGAGGAGGAGTCGAGGGTGCTTGATACAATTGGGCGAGTGGGGGCATTGGTTCTCTGTGCGGGGGATGGGGCGAGTTGATATGTCGACTGATGGCAAAGGTGTGATGAGGTTGACTCGCCCAAGTATTCGCAAATTGGCGTTTCTCCCAATTGCTGCTAAGAGAGTACGAATGGGGTAGCTGACCATTCATGCCAGGCGCTGGTGAACTGAGATGCGCTACATAGTCGACCGCACCATAAGGCGAGAAAGTCGGCGTCCACCCATGGCCCGCTGCTGGCGATGAATGTTGATTGGGGGTTGTGAGTTGTACCGGCTCACCCCGAGTCATTGGAGAAGAGGGTGTGTTTGGTGGGCTGGTCCTGGTATTGCCATGATTCTCGTAGTCAGCATTCATCCGATCTGGAACAGCCTGCAGGCCTGAAAGAACGTCTCGTTGTGCAGGGGAAAGCTGAAGTAGCTCAGGATCGATGGAAGCTTGGTGTGTATGCTGCAGTCGCTGAGTGTGCTCGTTAAGGCCCCACAAAGCTGACACTGAAGGCATGGGCAGATGCAGTTGGGGCTGGGGCTGTAAGAATCTTGGCGACTCGATGAAGCCAGTATGGGAATTGATAATGCTTTCCAAGTCTTTGACGAGATCACCACGGTCTCCTAGTTGACCATAGATGGTTTGACAGGCATCTTGCTTTGTAATCTTGCCGGCCCGGAAGTCACCGAGGGTGTCGTGGATGGTGACTGACTGCCTGGAGTGTGCTCCAAATTGACTCTAACCTACGTTAATACCGTGACCATGGGAAGTTGGGTCTGGCAGGTATGACTCGCCTTGACGCTTTCTAGAAACTCATGGGACCGCGCAAATAGGGGTGTAACGCCCGCATCCCTTAAAGCGGACACTGGTGCTACATGCGGAGACTTGGTAGATTCCATGACGCTGATGGAAAGTTGTCAATCAGCAAGCATAGGATGAGGGTGGACGCACTTGCTAGGCTGCGCTTGGTGGTGACTGGGTTGGGAAGAGTGAAGTGACGAGGGCACGTGAAGCCTCAGAGCGCCGTATGCAATAGGCCCGCTTTTGTTCACCTGGACTGCAGTGTGGCTACTTGGCTACCTGGCTGCCTAGCTGGTGAAGCGAGGCGAGGCGAGGTGAAGGGAAGTGAGGTGAGGGTACTAGCAGTGTGGCACTCTGGGTAGTGGCGGCAGCATAACATGGCATCGTGTAGCATGGCATGGCCGTGAATGCATGTAAACGGCAGCCGCCCACCCCCGCCGTGATTGCTAGCAAACCGCACCGGCCGCGACTGCCTCCCGTGCTCAACGTTAGAATGCCGTCACCCTGCCGTGCCGGATCGTCTGCCGACTCGGGCCGGCATCGTACACGACCTCCACGATGCTCTTCCGACACCTCCAGCCCGAAGCCTGGCTGTCGAACAGGACAAAGTCAGCGGGCTCGCCAACGGCCAGCCCGAGCGAGGTTTGCTCGCAGCCAATCGCGGCCTTTGCCCGCGACGACACGGTTTGCTGCATGGCCGTGTTAGCCCAAGACGCCGAACGGGCTTGCCGCAGAGGACAGGAGGCTACTTGCATAGAGTATCTCGGCGTCTTTCTTTGTCCCGGCCTGGTAGATGCCCACGCCTAGACTCGCAATGCTCAGCGGATCGCAGCTTCCATACGGCGTAAAGGCGTTTCCGACGTTGTTCACCGCAATGCTTGCGTCCAGGCCGTGCTTCTCAATCATGTCCACCACTGGCAGCGTGCCGCGAACATTGTCCTGCGTGCGCATCATGAACAAATCAGAAGTAGGAAGGCCGACGAACGCTACTGGAAGCTTGCCAATCTCGTGTTTCAAACGCTGCCATTCCTCCTCGCTAAATCGGGTCAGTCTTGTGCAGTGGCCAAGGGTGATGCGTTTGTCAGTCCGCTCATTCCAATGCCGTTCCTTGATAGCATGCAGCGTTGCCCAAATGAGAGGCTGTCTATGCTCTTCCAAAAAATAGTCCAGGTGCAGATCGAGATGTTTTTGGTGTGCCAGGGCCAACGTCGTGATCCAAGAAACATTCATTTTTGACTTGACCACGTCCTGCTCCACATAGGGGGTACTCCCTAGAACATCGACGCCTGGTCGAAGAGCAGCCTGCCTCATCAACCTTCTTACCTCCCCACCGCCGCCGTCTCCGGAAAACAGGGGCAACTGGGCAAACGCACATATTTGAACCTCGCACCGATCTTGGAACTCCTCTTTCAGTTTCAATCCCGCATCGAGGCATTTAAACTGCACACCCCCGTCTACTTCTACAAAGGCTCGCATGGCAGTCACGCCGTGGTGGATGCTTTCTTCAATCAGTTGCCGGCCCCTTCGCAGCAAATCATCTTCTTCGAATCTTGATTTCGCTTTGCCTGTCATGTCCATTGCCTCTTCAAAGTCGCCGCTCTCGATTTGCAGGTCACTATATTTCGGATCCTGAAGCAAAAAGCACTTGTCAAGATGGATGTGGGCATGGCAAAGCGACGGAGCTAGGAGTCGGTTCGCTCCATCAAGGACTCCCGGAGTGCCCTGGCGGCTAGATGACCCGCCATCATGCACTTGAACGGACGATATCTTCCCATCCACCATCAATACGTCCCACAGCGTAGACGGTGGTTTGTCCGGTAGACGCACACCCGCAATCTTACAAAGGGGGCCTGAAGGGTAGACATCCGAGTATCGGGGAGGTGGCATACGTGCATATCTGCTCGCCTTGTCTACCAAGTCGTTTGCCAGATGCATCTTTGCCATCTCTTGATCCATGTTTCCACCACTATTAGGGGAGAACGAAGACGGCATATTGGGGGGAGAGAGAGAGGGGGGGACTTATGCGTCAGAAAATTGTCTGATGAAGGTTGATGGTACTATTCGGAAAAGCCCAAGGCCAGCGCCATGTGTTTGAATCCTGCACAGCTGTCCTTGAACGATGGCGCGCCGTCCCATGTAGCCGAGGCGGATGGGAGGGCATCAGGCCGTGACTTGTTGCCACACCAGGAACAGAGCAGACACGCAGGCCAGTTCTCAGACGCCTGCACGACCCTGCCCAAAGGTGCAAGTAGAGTTGAAGGTCGAGAGCAAAGGTGTTGCCAGCTCGCAACCGAAAGGTGGGGTCAAAAGGGGCTGGCGAATCGCCGCTTTCAGCCCTGTGCTCAGTGTTGCTGGACGCGTCTCTCAAGAAAAAGCACCTCCGCCCGTTTAACCTCACCCCCGACGTGTTTGCATCGTGAACGCTGCTCCCCCATCGTCGCTGTCGCAGACAAACATTCACTCGCCTACCCACGATGCAGCAGTATCGGAACTACCCGATTCCCGCCCAGGCGCACCACGCAACGCCTGCACGGCGCGGGCCCGGTACGTACCAACTCTCTCGCGCCCCAAAGATCCCCCCATACTCGCCTTCGCTGTCGCGCCCGCCATTATGATCAGGAGGACTGACCTGGAGCGTATGTTCCGCCAACCAGGCCCTGTTATCCAGCACCAGCAGCCCACCGCCCAGCAATACAATCATGCGAATATGCAAGCCCAGCAGCGCGCAGCGCAGGAGAACCGCGAAAAGCAGCGTCGCATCGCCATGGCCCCGACCGACAAGAACATACCCGACGGCGTGGAAGACATCTGCATCGGCGACGGCGTTGCCCGGTATCGGGAGCTGCGCGAGGTTGAGCGCACGCTGGATGCGACCATGATGCGCAAAAGGCTCGAGACCACCGACTCAGTACATCACTCGCGGACTCGTCGCTATGGCACCATGCGCATATGGATTTCAAACACAGTCGAGAACCAGCCGTGGCAAAGCGGTGGCATGGATCCCGAGGCCTTCGACTTTGAGAGTGAAACGAACGCGACGTACCGTGTAAAGATACAAGGGCGCTTACTCGATGATGGCGTTGATCAGGGCCTTGAAGAGGAAGACGAGGACGAAGAGGAGAAGGATCCCGATGTCATGGACGAGGAGGGCGCAGAGCCAAAGAAAACCACACCTGCCCCGAAGCCCAAGATGTTCTCTCAGTACTTCACATCCATGACCATCGACTTCGACCGTGCCAAGACTCTGCAGCCGGACAATTTCACACAGATAGAGTGGAAACGATCAGAAACCCAGAATTCCAAGGAGTCCAATTTCAGTGAACTCGAGTTTGAACGCAAGGGCGATGAGAACATAAACATTACTATCCACCTCCAGCGCGCTCACTATCCGGAAAAGTTCCGCCTGAGTAAGCCCATGGCCGAGCTGCTAGATACCGACGAGGAAGACCGAGCTGGTGTCATGATGGGCATTTGGGAGTATGCCAGGTCACAACATCTGCAGCAGGATGACGATGAGCGCAAATTTGCTTGCGATGCGAAATTGAAGGCTCTGTTTGGCTCAGATGCCTTCTACTTCCCAAGTCTACCCCAGCTCATAAAACCACACATGACCACATTGCCCCCACTTCAGCTCTCGTACACAATTCGTGTAGACAAGGACTATATCAAACCATCCCCCGAATCTGGAAATGAGCCCTCGAAGCCGACAGTGTACGACGTCCAGGTCGCCCTAGACGACCCTCTCCAACCGCTTTTGAACGAGTTTATCAGGCCAAAGCATAGTGCCCAGACTCTTCAAGAGATTCAAAAAATCGATGAGCAGATCGTACTCCTGATGGGTGCTATCGGTCAATCAAAAGCCAAGCATTCCTTCTTTACTAGTATGTCCAAAGATCCTGTAGCCTTCCTGAGGCGTTGGCTCTCATCACAGAAACGCGACCTGGAGGTACTGCTTGGCGAAGCGTCTCGAGGAGGGGGTGAGGATGTGTCAGGCGAGGAATGGAGACGAGGAGGAGCCGATGGAGTCTGGGGAAGTGAGGTGGCAAAGGAGAGTGTGGCACTATGGTTGGCACGACAAAATATGGCCGCACATCAGGCCCGTTAGACTGTCGCGATTTGGTATTGGGTGGGAGGCTAATAGAACCTTCTCAGATATCCTTGCAATGTATTACGTTAGCCGCAATATGTGCTTACAATATGCCTGCAATTATGAAAGCCAAAACTGGCAGACAGAGAAGGGGCAGGTAGAAGTCATAGTTGCAAAGTAGAAGCCCAAATTAGTATACTTAGGTAGGTAGGTAGGTAAGAGGTTCAGTTCCCTTCAAAAAGGTGAGAATCCGAGTCAAGAACCATATGCAACTTCCTCGTCATCTTCAATGTGCCTTCTCTCTACTCTAACTCAACCTCAATCACGTTTTAGGGGCCACACTTCCAATCCTTCAATCGTAAACTTCTTGTCGTGTTTCTTTTCTAGTCTTATATATTTCATACCTTGTCACTAATCCACCATCGAGACTACACCACCAGTGCCTACTACCATAAGGCAAATCTCAAAATGAATTTTGATGACCAACAATGGGTATTAGTTGGAGGTGATCTGGACAATGCGTGTCATCAATCATTAAACAGGTCGCCATACAATCCTTATTTAACACCACCGTTTGAACCGTTACCATACAAACACTGCATACCTCGAGTAGAGTCGCCCTGTTCGATCACATTATACCAGACTTCATCGTTACCAGTATTCCAACCGCCACCACCGCCTCCACCGGTGTTTCCTTCACAGCCATGGGCTGCATATCCAGGAGGCTATTGGAGGGGTTCTTTCATCCAACACTCGACATCGAGCTTTCCTTCGAGACAATGTCATGCGTATCCACTAGGCCATCGGAGGGATTCTCTTATCGGCAATATGCCAACCATTTCACCCCAATATATTTCACAGGCCGAGTACACATCTAATGCAGTTAGTGCGTTCACCAGTGACCCCAATTCACCCACACAATACAGCAACGGTATAGCTCCAAGTCTCACGCAAACCCTCCCTTCTAACAATGACTCAACACCGGTGGAAATCATATTCCACGAAGGGATATTCGGAGACCTTGATGTGGTGCGGAATAGATCACATCAACACAAAGAACATACGACATGCATTCCAGATCCCGTAGACCCTCAGTTATACAAGGCTTGTGGACAGTTCCGCGAGCTCGATACACCAGATCCCTCTCTGCTACCCACACCACCGCTAGAATTTATTCATTTCCAACTTCTAGGAGAAGGTTGCGAAATCGAAAATCATAGTAAACACTTTTGCCGTCCTAGTAACTTCATTCAACGAACAATGTCCACTACTCCCTCACCAACCTCGCCACCCAAAGCGAACCCCCAACCCTCCATCAGCCCCGTCCATCGCGGCCAAGGCCGCCCACACAAAGGCAAGGGCAAAGAAGTAAAAGCACCACCCAAACCAAAGCCCATACCTGGCACAAAATGGTCCAGAGTTTCCAAAGACCTGAAATGTGGACCTTGTCTCGCAAATGCAACTACTTGCAACCGCAATCTGCCTACTAATGACGCTAATAACCCTTGCTCTTCTTGTCTAAAGTATTACCGCACGTGTGTGGTCGCAACTGAGGCTGATTTTGAGAGATGTGAGTATTTGAAAAGGAGTAGGAAAGAGAGATATCAGCGGAGGAAGGTTGAGGGTAGAAAGTTGTAGTAGTAGCTTGGGTGTAATGAACGTGGTCGTTTATGCACATCATTAAAGATCGATACACTATACTTCATTCATTCATTCCAAAAATTCCATTCTAGTCACTCACTGTGAATAGTTTGTTATTAGTAAGACCTTCGCAATTTCTAACCACATTCTATGTCCTATGCTAATCACCCCCCCTTTCTCTCTCTCTTTCTTTCTACTCGACTACTTTTATGCAACACCCCAATACCCCCAACGACACCCATCTCTTTAGAAACACACACGTTCAAAAAACACAACAACTAGATTTGTATCTCATATCCCCCTATCCACACTACGCTACGCTAAACCGACCTTCCTTGGTACAGTTTCAGCTTTTTATTCTACACTGTTTTACCTGCCAACCTACGCTTTCGCAACCCCTCTGAGATATTGTAAACATATATTGTAGACATCGAACCGTCTTCGTACAGTTGCAGAATATTGTAAACTGTGTACGCTTGGAATCCCGTCACAAAGACGACTGTACAACTCACAGAAAAGAGAGGTAAACGCTACAATTGTCATGTATTTGCTACCAATGCACAAAGTCTTCCCTGCCCGCCTTATTCAACATTCTAGTGTATCATCTTTACTACCGGCCGGTTCTCAGTGGAACTCATGCATCCGTTTCCAACACAACATGTCCGAGTCCATTAAAATATTATCTTTCGCCCCATGCTCACAGTCTACTTTCCAGAAAAACGGTCCGATAATCAAAACTAATCAGCCCAACGCATGTCTCTCAAACCTACCCAGCCTAGGGGGTGTTTCATCCATAACATCCAACTGCTGTCCGCCATCCGAATGCCTCATTCCAGCGGCTACCATCTCCTCCCTCATCAAATCTGCCTCCGCATCCCCAGAATTCTCTTGATTGTGCTGCTGAGGTGTTATACGACGACGACGCGAAGTCCCAACGTGTGTGATGGCCGACCTGCGAGCCACAGGACCCTGGCTAAGAATGGCGCCGCGCTCGGCATGACGGTAGGGAAGCAGAGGAGGATCCATATGTTGGTGGTAGGGGCGAGCAAGATTCTGTTGACTAGGTTCATCTCCATGAAGAGTACGACGTTGGTGACGTGGTGGCGCGTGTCCATGGGGTTGCGATACGTGCATGCGTCTTTGGAATGGCGACACAGTGCTCGAGCGGTCAACAGCATTTTCATGGCCCATATCTCGTCGTGAGCCCATTGTAGAGTTTCGCAGATACGACGACTGTACTCGAGGTCGGTTGGAACGATCATGGGGACTAGAGGCTTGAGGTATGCTGAAGCGGAGCGGGAGGGGCGATGTTTGGATATCGGAAACCCGCATGTTGGTCGCGTTTGCAGCTAGGTCATTCTGGATCCGCCCTAGGGTAACTTGAGCACCGACAGGCACATTCTCGCTCGATCTTTGGCTAGTTCGTGTGGTAGTTGGATACCGGCGAGAGGTAGTCACCCGAGCGCGCGTACTGTTTCCTGAGCTCAGTCTCAAGTCATTAGGCCTCGATGTCCTTCGATGTTGCTGTTGCTGTTGCTCATTAAAGTCTGCGACTTGGTACTGAAAGGTTGATTGAGTCTCTGAGTTTTGCTGAGAAGATCCTGAACCTGTGCGCAGAGCCGAAGATATCCGTGATAGATATGAAGAAGCTCGTTGCTCAAGTAATTCCAATGGCGAGGAGAGGTCTCGCCGTGCAGCACGTACAGCATCTTGGTCCTCACCTAAAAAATCTCGAGGGCTTACTAGACCTGTTGAGGGCAAAAGTTGATCACGGATGTGCGGGGATGGTCCTCGATGATGTTGGTGATTTGATGCTTTCGGTCCGTGGCTATATGGGCTTGCAGGAGCTGGCGACATTCCAAGGTGACCAAACGCAACAAGATTCGGCGAAGGAAAACTTGAAACCCTGGTTGGGGGAGGGCATAGCTGAACTTGAGATGGCCTTATTGAGAAGTAGGCCCCTCGACTGACTTCGCGAGAAGAACCCGTTCCGTCGTACTGTGCCCGTAGAAGCTGATCGCCCTGTGATTGGTTGCTGCTTGAGTGTCTTGATATAGGAAGCTCGTAATATGAATATGGCAGGCTAGAGGTTGAGGATGCCTCACTATACCTCTGAGATGATGTGGGCTGATTAATGTCCAAAGCAGAGGAGGTAGAATTGTGCCCTACATGGGTCGCCCTCCCTCTACTAAAAAGCCCTCGATAGTGACCATGAACAAACTCAGTGATGCTATTGGAGCCAGATCGGATTCGTTGCTCCAAAGATGGACGCCGCCTATTTCTTCCACCCTCACCTACCGAATCATATGCCTCATGTTGGTGGGCAGCTGTTACAGGTGTCCAGAAGACGTCTTCTGTTGCTGATGATGGCTGAAGCTCAATCGCTCTTCGCCTAGATGCTGGTTGTGATTGTGATGGGTCGCTGGTAGACGATATAGTCCTAATCATCCGTGCCGGTCGCTGGAAGCGCTGTCGAGGTTCTGTATGAGGCGCAATCGGATACTCTCTGAACATGTACTGTTCTGGGGAAGCGAAGTAACCTCGTAAATACATAGTTGGCCGTTCCTTGATTGGGGAATCATGGCGAGTATTGTTGCTTTCCTTGGATCCTTGTGGGCAGTGTGAGCTCGCAGCATGGGTTCGATGTAGTGGAGACGGAGTATGAATGTTATGCCGACCAACTGAACGAACTTGTTCTCCCCTAGACATAATACCAGTATCTAGGACTTCAGTACTGCCATCACTGGATATAGGTAGCCGGGATTGTGCGGGACTTTCATTAGTGTCTTCTGAAGTATTTGTCCTTGCTCGACCGAATTCCGAGTATCCAAGGGAATGCTTTGAGGGCGAAGGAGACACATCCTCTTCAGTATTTTCTCGTGACGTGAATCGAGCAGGACCTGATCGGAATGGAGGCTGTATGCTCTTATTCGTAGAAGCTTCTGCTGAAGGCTGATTTGTTGCAGGTCCCGCTTGCTCGGCGGGTAAGGATGTAGATGGTAAATTACTGATACTAGATTCACTTTGATGTCCGGACCAATCCACGGCGCTATCCTCATGATTGTCGTCTGCAGAGGCTTGAACAGCTCGATAAGGCTTTAAAATTGGAATTTTTTCAAGGCGTGTGATGGCATCGTCTCGTGAGTGTTGTGGTCCGTGTCGTAGTGTTGGTCCTAGGCCAGGGCGAACTTGAGGCTTTGGAGCCCTGGCAGAGCGGGCTGCACCAGCGACTACAGCTTGTTTCCGTGCCATGCAGCGGCGGGTTTCCTCGACGTCTGCAGGCGTCAACGTGATCTCTGAGGGTCGCAGACGCAACATATCGAAGGTGGGATCGGAGCTCACAAGGAAACGGAAACTGGCTCCTAGTGTAGGAAAAGCAACCCAACAATGTTTGAAGCCAAAACAGCTGATACCAGAATGAAGAAACAAACATGACAGAAGGAAAGAGATCGTGTTTGGCAGCATCTTACCTGTTTTCTGCATCATCGTTGCCGTGAAGTTTATGAGATGATGTGCTCGAAACGCTGTTTGCAAGAAACAGGGAGAGCAACCCATAGCCTACAAGAAGGTGCTCCTCCCCGACTTCCATGCTATGATGCCTACAATTGCCTACCTGAATATTTAGATACATTTCACTTTTTTGCAATGGGGTAGTGGTGGCATGATTGAATTCGCCTCGCTTCAGGAGCTCGCACCCTCACTACAGTGTCCAATTAGCAGTCCAGGAGGGGTACCAGGAACCAGCAATGGAAACAACCAAGTCAGAGGGGCGAAATGGGCGACGGTAGCAGCAGCAGCAGCAGCAGGGCGTGATGCATGTCGCTATATTGATTGTGCGTAACATGGCACGAGGGAGCGGCGATGGCATTGCATGCTGCACGTCTCGTAGCACGGGCCGGGGAAAATGCCCGGCGTAATGCTCCGGGACTGCATTGCTCGATATCGCAGGATGCTGCGTTGTGTCGTTGTGCCTGGTGTTGTCGTCGTCCTGCTCACGATGGGCGGCGTGGTGTTGAGCGGCGCTTGACCGGGAGTCGTCAGCGTTTGCCGCGCCGAGCACCTGTATCATCGCAACAGCCTCACCCGGTTGCGCCTACGGCCAGCCCTCTCCCTCCTGTTCTGTGACGGCAATCCCTCCTCAGTCCCTGGCCGCAGGGCCCTCCCCACGGCTTTGCTGTCCGTTCCTCCTTCCGCGCCCCCTCCCCGCGTGCTCGACACGCCTGGCAGTCGTCTCGCTCATTCCGCAGCCACCGCCGCCCTCGCTCGTTACACCCTACCCTCCCCAGCACGACCGCCACGATGAATGGAGACCTAAGCCTCTCGCAGTCGCTGGGCGGGCTGCGCATCGCGAACCCAGACGAAACCCCCGGCTCTCCCAAACTGCTACCCCAGCTATCCACAGAGAGCTCGACTACTGCTACTCCCCATCCTCCCCCATCGCCGCCCTCGCATGCCTCATCCTCGTCGAATGCCATCGCCGGCACAGAACAGCCGAAGCTTCACGCGTCTTCACATCTCCTACCTGAAACCCAAGAGTCATCGTCGCTGGGCTTCAACCCGAATACCTTTGCAAGCTCACCCACCACCCTCTCAGGCCATCCCTCCCCCCAACTGACCGATGAGCCTCTGTCGACACAATCACCACAACTTACTCACCGACAGTCGATGCCTTTAGCACACCAAGCCCACCACCAAGCCTCATACCCGCCTTATGGTTCAAACTCTGGCTCACAACCTCGCAATGTCCCATCACCGCAAGTCCTCCGAGAAAGGCCCATGTCCACCAGTATTTACAGCCACCCTAACCTCTCCTCGAGCTCCGCCACTTCCACAACAAACCCAGGAACATACCGATACAATAATGATGCAATGGCGGGGGATGTGAGACGGGCAGTTAGTTCGCGGGTTGCGCCAGGTGGGATGCATGGGTCCATGCCGACAAGAGAGTCAAGCAGGAGTGATAGAGGATATCGGCAGCCGCCTCAATTGCCGGGTGGTAACGGGCCTCTACCTCCGCGTCGGAGCTCAAGGCGGACACCCATGGATGGCCCCCACGGCTCCAATGGTCCCCTCAGTTCAAGTGTTCCTGTTGGAAGTCACTTGTCGGGCTCACCATATGGTCTCGAGGGTGGCCCTTTATCGAGCTCTGAAGAATGGAAAGAAAAGGGCGCAGCTATAGGTATGAGACAGGAGGTCGACCAGAACGGCAGACCTGTAACAAGAGTGGTGAAAAAGGGGGTTAAAGACTTCAATTTTGGGAGAACATTGGGAGAGGGTTCTTACAGCACTGTCTTAGCTGCCACAGATCGCCAAACGTTACGAGAGTATGCCATAAAAGTTCTCGACAAGCGCCACATCATCAAAGAGAAGAAGGTCAAGTACGTGAATATCGAGAAGGATACGTTGAATCGTCTTACGGAACATCCCGGCATTGTTCGATTGTACTACACCTTCCAAGACGAACGCTCCCTTTACTTCGTCCTTGACCTGGCTTCAGGGGGAGAGCTACTTGGATTCCTTAAAAAGATGACTACCTTCGACGTAGAGTGTGCACGGTTTTACGGTGCCCAGATCTTGGATGCAATCGATTACATGCACTGTCGAGGAGTCATTCATCGAGATCTCAAACCTGAGAATGTGCTCCTAGACGACCAAATGCATGTCAAGATCACTGATTTTGGCACAGCAAAGATATTGGATCAAAGAAAGCCGAATGGAACAGGAATTGGCTCTATTACGGGTGACCCCATGGATGGGGTCGAGTCGGATCGGGCGCAGTCCTTTGTGGGCACCGCTGAATATGTCTCGCCGGAATTATTAACTGATAAGAATGCATGCAAAGCGAGCGATTTGTGGGCATTTGGTTGCATAATTTATCAGCTTCTTTCCGGGCGGCCTCCGTTTAAAGCGGCCAACGAATATCAAACTTTTCAGAAGATTGTAGGTTTAGAATACACCTTCCCAGACGGGTTTCCTACTGTGGCAAAAGATTTGGTAGAAAGGCTCCTTGTCCTGGATCCTTTGACCAGACTGCCTATGGAGCACATTAAGTCTCACCAGTTCTTCGATGGAATAGTATGGGGGAAAGGTTTGTGGAAACAAAAAGCTCCACGGCTCAAGTCCTATGTTCCTCCCCCCCAAGAGCCCATTAGGCTCAACGGCAACCACGGTCAATATCCTACTAAAGATGCCCTTGGCAATACGATGTCGGGGCCAACGACACCCGGCACATCGGCTGGTGCCCACCCCCGACCACCACCAAGACTCATCACTGAACTCCCACCACCGAGTCAATTGGATATTGATTGGTCCCCTGTCTTGACAAGACGGGATGAGCGGATACTCAAATTGGGAAACATGCTCATTACTCAACATCCCCCTGGCCACCCTGTAGGTGGTAAAGATGAGCCAGCTCCCGAAACAACAAAGAAATTTTCCCGGTTCTTCAGTAGTAACACCGCGAAGAAACGGCAACGACTGGTGATGATCACGTCCAATGCTCGAGTCTTGATGTGTGCTGCGGGCACCAATGATAAAAAGCTGAAGGAAGAGGTTTCAATACTGTCACCGGGCTGCTCTTGGAGAAGCTTTCAAGACTCAAAAGGCCTCACAGCTTGGCTCGTTGAAACGGTGAGTAGTATCCGACATAGTAACCTAATGATATACTTACTTTTCTCCAGCGAGACAAACAGTTCGTTTTGGAAGACCCCAAGAGCACAACCAGCGACCCTGACGGAAGTAAATACTCGACACAGGAATGGCTCGATAGCATTGAGCAAGCTAGAGACTATGCTTTATCACAAAGCATAGCTAACTCAGACCCAACGCTCAATTATCTTAACTCATCCTTGGTCACGCCTACTAGTACGTTAGGAGGAGATTCCGCACTAGACGGTGTTGATATCCCAGTATCACGACATCTTCGAAGAGAGAATGGAGATGCGGATTCTGTAAAGGGCAGGAAAAGGTTCAGCAAACGACATTCAAAGAACGGTCTCGCAAACTTTTAGACATCTTCCAACCCAGGCGGCTTATATAATTACGGATTCTCCCATTTCATTTTCACTCCATGATAGCTTGTTGCTCATGTTGTTCCACATGTTACATTTTGGCATCTCTAAAGACGCTTCATTTACTGGCGTTTGGGGTGCTTGCAGTTTTGGTTTGCCATAGCCGGCTCTCCTTCTCGACCTTCATTTGTTTTGGTATGGGTCTATTGGGGGGAATCCATTTTTGACTCAAACCTTGCATTACCGGCCTCGGCTTTAGTCCCAATTTCTTCCTCTGCGGCCCTTAACTATGGCAATCGACATGCTCCCTCCCAACAGAAAGAATGGGAAGCTTCCGTATTCCGTATTTTGGAGTATTCTTCGATATCTCGCTTCTTCGACATTGCCTCGAACCTGCTTCCTGTTGGTGCCTCGTAGCTTCAAGAGTGCATGTGCACATCGTTTGTGCGGAAGTGCAACGCCTCTTTCCTTTCCTGTACTTAGTCTGACCGAGAGAATTGTCCATAGTGACAGGAAAAAATGAGGTCCTGACAGGGGCCTTTTACTCCTGGAGCTTTCGCATTTATCTGCGTGTAAGCCCAAATTTGAATGAGTCCTGTTGGCTATTTATTCTCTAAGTTTGGGAGTTATGGTGGGCTATTGATACATATGCTGCCGCATGTGAGATATGTTTCTTTCAGGAGTGGTGGGCACAGATGTTGTAACACCATGTACGCTGTCTTCATGAATATGAATTCAATATGTATCCCACTCTGTGAGCAGAGGTGCTTTAGGTGCTGTCAAGAGGAAAAAATTAGTAGAGACAAAGTAGCTCATAAGAAGAGATAGGGAACCATAATTTGTATAAGGTGTGTAGGAAGATGTGTTGGTATTGAAATTTAGTCGGTCCATAGTCCCAGCGCATTGGTCTGGAACCTTCGAATCTTGGTGTGAACATCAATCTCCACGTGACAGCTTGGCGCGATAATGATCCCAGCCGATCAACGGACCAAGTGGAACACGAGTCCGCGCATTCTCAACCTCCATCACTGCCCGCGCCTTGCGTGGTCACAGCAACCTCCCTTAACGCTAACTGGAGCACCTTCACTCTTTCTAAACTGTGTGAGGGGATTGTTGTTTTGTTTCCAGCGGCTCCGCCGCCTTACTCTCGCAACCATGGCGTTCCAAGCACCTGTCACCGTCAATGTGAGTTTTCGCCACGGTCACCTAATGTTGCGACTCACGCTCTACTAACAATCGCACAGAGTGTTATTTCTACTACCGTTGAGCTATGGCCGACTATGTCTTTGATTCTAAAATCTCCGTGGCAAGGTCTTCGTCGGCGGTCTTCCACCACTGGTGGCGCAAGCCATGTCGAAACCGTAGCATCCATAAAACCCACTTCTACCCCTAAGACGCTGGTAATAAATACTAAGAAATTAGTATGGAAACTTATTCTAACCCTGCTGCAGAATCGCTCGCCGTCCGTTCTCCCAGAGTTCCTTGATTCCGTCCCCATGTCTGTGTTACGTCAACTGCCTACTTCGGGAGCTTTGAAAGCCATACCCACCGTTTTTGGAACAATATCATCAGGTCAGCTACATTTTGGCAGATTGTATATGCGGCATAACTAATAGCCTGTAGTGCCCCTCAATGCCCTTCCTATGTGCAGCCCGATGGCTCGCAATATGCCTTTCAACACAATGGCGAGACAGTATTCCACGGTCTCCCGAATGAGTCTTCTCTCGCGTATGCACCCGGTACCACGACCTGGAAATGTTGGATTGGCTCTAGCCCAACGGCGCACGGTATTTGGAGGGCCTTCACGCAACACCCTTGCCCGATTAGAACAGTCCGCGAATAATAAACCTACAAGTGCGACTGCCCAGCAAGCCTTCTACTCGGCGTTGCTCCAAGCCGATATGCCGCAGATTGTCGTAGATAGACACGGAACTGGACAATTTGCTTCCAATGCTGGCGTCGAGCAATATTACCAACAAGCCCTTCAAAAAGTTGGTCAATCTAACTCTGGGATTCAAGCTGGTGTCCAAGGAAATTTCTCCCCTCAGCAAATGCAAGCTATCGGCCAGGCTGTAGGCGCTCATGCTGGAGGTGGTCAAGTTGGAAAGGCCCGCTCTGGAACAGGCGCAAAGAGCGATCCCCTTTATGTCGTCATCGAAGAGTCTATGTGGAGCACTATATTCAAGATGATCAAATTCGTCCTTGTCTTTGGGCTTGCTGCTTACGTTGCTCTAATCCTCATCACACTGTTCGTGGAAACGAGTGGCGTTTTGAAGAAGGTTGGCGGAAGTACGAGCTCAGAGGTTCGTCCGGAACACCAGAATACCCGCTTTGCAGATGTGCAAGGCTGTGATGAAGCCAAAGAAGAACTGCAGGATGTTGTGGATTTCCTCAAGAACCCCGAACGATACAACAAGCTTGGTGGGAGACTCCCGAAAGGTGTCTTACTAATCGGACCCCCAGGAACAGGAAAAACTCTGCTTGCTCGCGCCGTTGCGGGCGAGGCTGGCGTTCCCTTCTTCTATATGTCTGGTTCCGAATTTGATGAAGTTTATGTTGGCGTCGGTGCTAAGCGTGTCCGCGAATTATTCAGCACTGCTCGAGCGAAAGCTCCAGCCATTGTTTTCATCGACGAACTAGATGCTGTTGGCGGAAAACGGCAATCGCGAGATGCAAACTACCACCGCCAGACCCTCAATCAACTTCTCAATGACCTAGACGGCTTTGACCAAAGTACGGGCGTAATCTTCATCGCAGCAACCAACCACCCTGAAATATTGGACAAAGCTCTGCTCCGACCCGGTCGTTTCGATCGGCATGTACAGGTCGAACTGCCAGACGTCAAAGGGCGCCTCGCTATTCTCAAGCACCACACAAAGAAGATACGTCTCTCACCTGAAGCAGATCTTACTACGATCGCCCGAGGCACACCTGGCTTTTCTGGTGCGGAACTAGAGAACTTAGCCAACACCGCCGCCATTCAGGCTTCAAAGCATCAACATAAATCTGTCACAAGTCAGGACCTTGAATGGGCCAAAGACAAGATCATGATGGGTTCGGAAAGATCAAGCAGGTCCGTTCCACTTGCAGACAGGCTTCACACTGCCTACCATGAGGGCGGGCATGCTCTTGTTGGGATCTATACCAAGGGCATGTCCGAGGTCCACAAAGCAACGATCCTTCCCCGAGGTCATGCTGCGGGCATTACGTTCTTCCTCCCCAACGAAGACCGCCACCATCGATCTAAATTGCAATATATGGTCGATCTCCAAGTCAGTATGGGAGGCAAGATGGCGGAGGAGGTTATTTACGGTGCGGACAATGTCGCCAGTGGAGCCTCAAGTGACATCTCTAATGCGACTTCCACGGCCTACGCCATGGTTACGAGATTTGGCTTCTCTGATCTTCTCGGTAACGTTGATCTCGGAACCAATTATGACCAGGTATCTCCGGATACCAAACGTCTTATTGATAATGAGGTGCGACGGCTAATTGACGAGGCCAAGGACACAGCAAGGAACCTCCTAATCAAACACCGCAAAGAGTTGGATTTGCTTGCACAAGCTTTGGTGCAGTATGAGACTCTCGACAGAGAAGAAATTCTCAAGGTCATCAAGGGCGAGAAGTTGACGAACCGTCTAATGGCTGACCCGGACGCCCCTATCAAGATCCCGCAAGTCCCTTCTCCCCATCAAGCGATTCCACCCCAAACCGGTAGTAGCGGTGATTCAGGACCACCACCGTTTCCCGGTGTTCCTGCATAGAGCATCCGAAATACCTGTGCAGTATTATTGGGCATTGATGGAAATCCAAGGCGAATGGCGTTTCTGCGCTCGCTCTCCTTTTTTCTTGCACAAAATCTTCCTCCACAAGAGGGGTCCATCCAGACCTCGATGTGATAGTCAAGCCGCTTAGGCTCATTCTCTTTGTCTCTGTAACAATATAGTGGCGATAGCAAATATTGATCTAGGCCCACGCGGCATGCTCTTTACATTCTAGAGCGATCAGTACAGTATAGGAAAAGGGGACAGTTAGTCCCATTTAGATTGGCTAGCTATGAATGTAAGAAAAGAAATACTTGACCTCTGCTTGTTCGTTGTTACAGTTTTGAAAATTCCAGGGGCCAGCGGATGTAACTATTGACATTTGAATACCAAACCTCATCTCATAGATTTCCGCCAACTGGTGCTCATAGAGTAACCTGGCTTTTACCAAGCCTGAATGGGAATCTATCCTCCCATCCTCTCCAATCCCAATCTACTTCTCTTTTTTATTAAACTCTTCCCTGTATCAACACGATCCTCTCCCGACGCCACTCCTTCATCACATTTTTTTCAACCGCTTAATAAGTCTCTCAACCCTCCCGGTCTCGAGATCCTCCATTCACGACTAATTTCCATCCCATCTCTTCGCTAGATCTTCAAACGCCTTCATATTCTCAATCGCGTCTCCCTATTCCCCCTCTGGCACACTGATTAGGGGCTGCTTTAGGTTGTGGCTAAGGACTTATGTGGTCAAGTCGAGTAAGTGTCTTTACAGACGGTGCGCCGGTAGTATTGATAAAATGAAAGTGGTGGGTAAATGCATGGGATTGATTGAGCAGGGCTAAACACCATGATCTCTACTTTTTCCATGAACGAATTGGGTGATAAGTATACTGTGATGGAGTCTACAGGTACATGTAAACGAATGGGTAAACAAAAGTTGTATCAGCATTTCAGCGATGCGGCCATCCCTTCCCCAGCAGTAGTAGTAGCAACAAAAACACACATTTTAGATACCATGATATTCATTCTAGGAGAGCATACAATCACCATGGGAGATGTAACATAATTAACCCAACATTAAATAGCACATCCATCATATAATTCACCATTTTCTGCTCTAAGACCCCAACACTAGCTACAGATTGGAGATGTTTACCGACAACGACGCCAGATGCCGAGATGTACAACCCGCCCGAAATTCATGATCCCTAAAGAACACCAGTCCCCAAATTCCTCATAAAGTAGACCCTAATGCAAAAGGTCCGTGCTTAACAACCCCACGCCTTTCGGCCTGGGCAATGGCATACCTATATAGTACAGAGAGGAAAAAACACATAAAATGAAAGGAAGAGAGGGAGACGGGAAACAATGTACAGGGTTGTATCGGAGACGTCAGTTAGAGAATCTAGATGAACTGGTCAGTTTTGAAGAAGCCAAGTAGTGCAAGGGGAAAGCAAACTCACTCAATACTCAAAGTTTGATCTCTGAGGTCGGTCGCCACCTCGTGCACCAAACCCACCACTTCTTCGTTCACCAAACCCACCCCTGTCACCAGATCCATCTCCGCCTCGCCGCTCGCCGAATCCGCCTCCACCACCTCGCCTTTCGCCAAAACTGCTTCCACCACCCCGCCTTTCACCAAAGCCGCTTCCAC
>JAAZQE010000472.1:0-23063 GCA_013620735.1 Clavariopsis aquatica | reverse complement strand
CCTACACCCGTAGTTACACCACACTACAAGCTACTAGAGGCTGTTCTAACCATCTAGTACTTGATCGTGTCGTCGGCCAGGCCCCTGGGCAGTTTAGAAACTACGCGCCTATTGTGCTAATCGGCAATAGGCAGGTTCTAGCAACAACCGGACTTACAGATGTCGTACAAGCCCCTACCATTGCTGCGAGACTAGCCGCTCTTGACAAAAAAGCTTTGAGTACGGGCACCAAGACTAAGAAAGGCGGCTCTCGAGGTTGGAACCCGACTGGCAAGAAGAAAGGCAACACACTAGAGTCACTATCAGGAACTCTGACTACTTGCTGAATATCAACACGCTGCAGGATGACTTCACCATTTACCGGCAGGCTTGCAGGCAGTTTATGTAATTATAAGAAAACAGGACTGAGGAGAAGACTGACATCATTACCAATTAAACCCTAGATACAGGCAAGTCCTAGAGCTCTTCTATCTACCTCTCCACTCATTTTCAAATCTTAGCAACAGTAGCACCGTAGTATATGCCCATTGATCAACTAGAGTCCTTCCTTATTGCTTCCCTTTGTTTTCATATCGTTAGTGTGCAGTTATAATAGGTACCCGCCTTGCAATACTAGTGTAAGTTGCTTTACTGGCAGGCAGCTTGGAGGTCCTAGATTTGGGCAATGATAGATGAGAGATTTGTAGAATAAGTTTGTAGAATAAGTTTGTAGAATAAGTTTGTAGATATTTCTATGATTAGAAAAGTGAGACAATATTGCTTCAAGAATTAAGTTACCGAGTCCTATATCTAGGAGGGTACCACTTATCATTATAACCTTTTCCCAGTATGTATTATTTCAACCCTATCATTGCTTCTGTGATTTTGGGAGTAACTAGATTTCGAATTTCAAAAAATTGATAGCCATTTTAGCTTGCCAGGCGTGTCTCATTCGGGAACCATTGTGGATTACCTGTGAGGTACTAACACTGATTTTCAACCACGCTAATAGGTAACTCACTTCAATGTTTGATTTTGGTATTTATACTATAAGACGCCACACTGGATTTTCTCGCTCACCAGACACCTACTCCCAAGATAAATGAATTTATCTCTCATCTTACATAGAGAAATCTTCAACTCCTTCACTTCTTCTTACCCTGTATTCCTAACCAGGAATAAAAAACCTCATACCCACCACAACCTCTTCTTCAGTAAACTTGCCCTGTCTCTCACACTTAACCTGCCTCAACATTCTATTCTTCGGGTTGCCAACAGCAAAGGCAATAACACAATCTTGATTAAGGGGTGGATTAGCCGAAGTGTCTGGAGGTACATACGGGGGACGAGGCCAAATCCGACTTGACGACGATGACGATACGTCTAGGCGGCGCTTCTTCTTCGGGGGTTGGGTGATAAGAGCCGATGGTGGAATAATATGTGGTCGAGACGGGACTTGGAGTCGTGGCTGGGATTGGGGTGTGCATGCAGGGCTCATGGTCGGACCAAATAGGACTTTAGAGGAAGTCACAATTTCGGATGAAGAGGAGTCGCACGTTTGGATTTGCAGCGGTTGAGGTCCAGTTACTTGCTCGTGGACGGAAAAAGAATATTCAGCAACCGGTAAGGCGTTAGCTACGGATACCACTTCTGTGGGATTCATAATTAGAGATGCTGATGGCCCAGAAGGACTCGGGGCGTCGGATAGGATAGAAGTGCTATGTTTTTCTGGCAGCACATAATCTTCGGATACAAGCCCCGACTCACTCAGCATTTCTAAATCAGGTGTAGGCTCTGATTGCATTGGGTCTAGGGGATGACATGGTCGTGGTTCAAGAGAAGTCGGTATGCTGGACGGAGAAGATGTGCGACGCCTAATATCGTGTATTGGATTTTGTTCAGACGTAGGAACGTCAGATGTGGCCAGAATTATAGGTGCTGACTTTGACGGGCGTGTGATTCCTTGTGTAGAAGCGAACCTAGTTGGTTTCAAATCTACATTCTGAGCCAGCGGTATCTCAGGCGAACTTGGTGGGCTCGATAGAGACGAGGAGGAGTTTGTGAGATTGATATTTTCGGGGATCGTTTTAACTTTCTTTAGCCCAGAAGAACCGAATACGCTTGTGGCGGATAAAGAGTCCAAATCTTGAGAATTGGTCGTTTCTACGGTAGAGGAAGGCATTTCAAGAACCAAAGATGATAGTCGAGGAGCTTCCTGGGAAGGGGTGACGCCTAAAGGATTTGAAGTCATTGGCATAGGACCTGCGCTAGATTTCGTGGTAGGTTTAGCTGCTATAGTCCCTAGCGGAATCTTCTCTAGGTTAGAAGTGAGTGCGGATCGGAAAACTTGTGGATTATCCGAGTCGCAGATAATCTGGCCATCATGTATGCTATTTCGGTTCATATTATCGATACTAACTGTTACGTCTGGATCTACACGTCTAGGGGATGTAAGCGGAGGGGTGGTCAGTAGATTGTTGACTTTGTTCTCAAAATGTCCTCTGGAAGAGAATTCACTATTCTCTGAAGATCCTACAGCTAGCTGTCTCGGCTTTATAGATGAATGTTTTTGATGCGGATTTGTTTTCCTGGATACTATGTGCTGTGGGGAGTGCCAGCTGTGATCCACAATAGCGATTCCCTCCTTACCGGTAATGACGAAGCGTTTGACAGAGATACCCAAGCCAGTAGGCGTAGGATCTATGGTAGTACCCCTGGTCGATAATTTGTGTTTATAAGCTGGCATTGTAGAGAAGAGTCCGACAGGAGGTGGCGGTCCAAGTGGCGGATGATTGATGGGATGTTCGAAGGCGTTACCTTGGAACTGGATAGGGCCAAGGCTACTAGGTACATTGGCGACCAGAGGCGAGACTTCTCCTCCATGTAATTCTTCTATTATCGGAGACATGTCGCGCTCTGGTATACTCAAACTCAGTGGTGTTGCTCTAGGGGGTGCTCCAGGATTGTATGAGGCTACCTTAGCATGGCCGAACGAAACTCGCCGGGCTTGATTTGAAAGTAACGTAGGCTCCAAGATGGGGTATCCCGAGTCTAGTACCGGAGCTGGGTCTGAGAATAGCAGTGGATCGACCGATGTCGCCTTGAGCGGGCTGCTAGGCTGCTGAAAATCATGACTAGATGTCAATGTTGGGCTTGATAACGAGTGGAAATCTCGAAAAGGAGGTTTTGATTTCACTCCTGGAACTGAAATTTGAAGGGGTTGAAAGGACATAGTAGGTCCTGGAAGTCCCTGCGGCGGGTACATCTGGTTTGGGGAGGTCGGGTTAGAAAAGGTGGGTGTAGGTATCCATGACACTGCGGCTGCGGGAGGTGCCTGCTCAAGATCTGAGTCAGTCTCTCCTTCTGCATCTCGTTCAGAAATTCGCAATGGAGAGCTGCTCTGGTAGTGATCCCCCCTTACCTCTTCCTCTACCCAGCCGTACCGTTCATCGACCAACCTCTGAGGCTTCTTGAGATATGACAATCCATCATTCAGTTTCCTACCCGACCCAGCTGTAATGACAACATCGATGATGCCGAATCGCCGTCCTCCTGGTTTCTGCAGACTCTGTACCGCTTCCGACATCTCCATGGTGCCCAGGCTATGCAGATATCTCGCACTTGGGGGTCGCTCTCCATATTCATTCACACCGCGTTGTCTCACTTCTTCTAAAAGCGCTGAGCGTATTTGCTCCCACCTCTCCTTGACGTCAATCGTGCTGTTTGACCCTCTCAAGCTCTCATCTACATCCTGTCTAGGAGGGAGAATAACCCAAGGTCGCTCTGCCATCATGTCAACTTTTGTGCCGGCGAATATCTGGTGGTGTAAGTGGACATCCTTGAAGTCCATTAGAACACTGCTTGCTAATGCACCATTAAAGAAGACATCGATCATGAGACGCTGAGGCTTGCCATCATCAAAGTTGCGCAGGAAAGTCTTGTCGGAGAGAATGATGTGAAGCGCGAGGGCTTTGGGAACCATTTCGTTGTTATGACTGGTGGATGAATCATCAGGGAAGGTGGCCACTTTCCGCAGAGACGAGCCCCCGGTTTCGCTCAAGAAAGGAGATAACCCAAGATGCGCTCTCGTGGAGTATCCATTAGCGCGTTGCTCTTTGCCCGTGGCATCCACCCTCCTATTATTCCCTTCTCCATCTTGATTATCCTTTGAGCAAGAACGGTCCCGCTTCACGGCGGACCTCCTCCTTAGAATCTCTTGCGCTGGCTGGGCCTTGAAAAGGTCCGCGCCAACCTGAACCTGCTTGAATGGCACATTCTTGAGAAATCCAAGCTCCAGAGACCGCTTATCGCCAGGAAACTGCACCCTTTCTTCGTGAAGAAACTCGCTCTCCCTCAGCACGTTCTGTGCCGCGTTGTACTTCGCAGCCGCACCCTCACCTTTCTTCAATTCTATCGAGTGTGTGATCGTGTCGGCGAGGCTCGCTGTGCTGAGCCGCATGCAAACGCCTGTAGCAAGGTACGCCGGCATTGCGCTCGGTAAGGTTGTGTATCGTGAGGCTCGGGGGTGGAAAAGTTAGACGCACAAATGCAGCATTGAGAAGATAAATTTGACAGAGGAGAAAGCAAACGTGGTTTGGGGTTAGGGCACTGGAGCTGAAGTGAGCGTCGAGTGACGTCGAGCATCACCGACTGCCTTCTTAACTGCCCAGGTGCTGCATGAAAGTGCGCCAACCAGAGCGAAGAATCTCTCCACCACCACATGCATGCGACTGTTCCAAATGGCTTGAGATGAACCTCGTTTTGTCTTCCCATCTCCTGTGCTGCTACAAATTGTACCCAAAATCAAAGAAGAAAAAGGAGACGAAGGGCCAACAAGCACACTATAAGATGCGCGAAAAAGGTTACAAACCCGTTGTTATCTACTAGTATATGAGTCGATACTGTCAATATGCTAAAAATATCGGATATTCACTGAGAGAAATAGATCTCTACGTGATCTTCCAAATCTTTTTCCGTCTTCAAATCAAAGCATCATCAACCCTCTGTGATGATTCCAATGGGCGGTCCTCCTAACACGTCTCCTAACTCCCCTATCGTCCTCTCATACACCTTCCCAATCATGCCCTCCTCCCACTCCTCTTCATCCACCTCTTCCTCGTGTTCGAACCCTTCAAATTTTACGTAACCCTCCTCATCCGTCTCTTCACTATCTGCCACATCCTCATCCGTCTCCATCGGCTCGCCATCCTCTCCTTCATTGTCCCCAGACATGACCCTCACAGTCACAAGACGTGTTCGCTCCACAATTCCCTTCAACCGCACCTTATGCGTCGTAGTAATGCGATGTCCGTCCTCAAATCCGGGCAATGACTCACCGGTATCGTAGTCCTTGCCTTGCAGGAGGCTGGAAAAAGCAACGTCCATTTTATCCAGTAGGCGGAAGGTAGCGCGAGGTGCCGGTCTAAAGAGTGGGAGGAATTCGGAGATCATGACTGCCATATTCAATAGGTACGGAATTTGTAAGTTTGCTGCGTATCATTAGCAATCTACTTCTACGCTAAATCCATCATTGTTAGGGGAGAGGTTGCTCAGCGTACGGGACCCAGAGACCCAAATCACATCGATGATGCCATTCATGTCCTTTGCCGCCTCGGCGAAATTGCGGTATGCATCTGCAACGCCTTGTCCGGCTCTGCCAGTATATGTTTTGCGGTTTTTGAAGCGATCATCGCAGCGTTTTTGTATTCTTCCAACTCCGTGGTCAAGGTATCTAATGAGCTCGCCTTCCTTTGGACTGCCAGGTTTAAGGGCGTGCCGACGTTGCTTTGGGAGCGGGGATGGGTGATGTGAGGGTGTGGCAGTGGAGGTTGGTGGAGTAGGCAGATCATCGTGAGGGGCGATCGAGCCGGTACTCATTATAGTGTCCATCGCGGTGGTGTGGTGGATATTGCAGGCTTCGGGTGTGTTGTACAAGAGTGGTAGTGTAGTTGCTGCAGGGGTAGGATGTACTTGTAAGTGGGCGATTCACGGAGGGATAAATCGGCTATAAGATCTGAGGACCAAGCAGTTGGGCACGATCGTCATCCTACATGTACTGACTTCGAGTGACGCAGGGAGGCGTACGTGTGAAGTGTTGTGGAGTTGTGGGGTGATCTAGGGAGACTTTGGTGGTGAGATGGACGACGAAAGAGAGTGCTGATTTATCGCCTAAAACTGCCCCGCCCCCTCAACACCACGCCAAGCATGGAGAGGCATGTCTGAGTATCAACCCGTTGCCTATTTTATTCTCCTGTCAGTCACTTGCACTCAGGAAATGGATTGTAAAATTTGAAATTCATGTATACAAGTAGCTCGACATCAAGCCGTCGCCGATTAAGAAACATCTAGGACATAAAAGTGGGCCTAGAGTGAGGGTATATCGCAGACGTGACTGGCGTCAACATCGGGGCCCATAATAGCTCTCCCTCGTCAATCAAATACCATCAACGCCTCCCATTTCTCCCAATTTCAGGTCCAAAGTAATCCTTGAGTTGAAACTGCTATAGCAGAAAAGCTAGGCCCTTGGAAAGCTGTGAAACATTACACCTCCACTCGGATTCTTCCTCCAAATAGGAAGCCTTTCATATCCGACCGTATCCACCATTCCTGGTAGGACCTGCCGTTTGTTGCTTGTATTGGAGGAGGTCGGCATTCTCCTTGTCCTGTTGCGCCTGGTAGGCAAGGAACTCGCGACGGCCTGCACGGCGTTGCTTGATGAAGTAGAATAGACCGAGGAGACTGACAAGGACAATGAAACCGAGGACACCGGCAACAATACCAATCTTGGCAGTCTTGGATAGCGCATTGAAGCGGTTCTTTACACCGTGAGGTTGCTCAATAGTCTTGAGAGTCTCAGATTTACCCCTGCAAATCATTTGTTAGATTCGATAGTTACGATGGTGGAATATCACTTACTCAATAACCTTGACTTTCTCCCAGTCGCCACTGGCATCCATATCTGCCCATGAGTATGTTGCTGCTGTGGTATAGTCCTTGGCGTACACTTCTTGAATCATCATCGAGAAAGGACCTTTGGAGAAATCGGTCGCGCCACCAGCCCATTCCTGAGAATTGTTAGTGCCGAACGATATTACATGTTGCTAAAAAACAAACTAAAAACTTACCACGACACCTTTGGCATTGTTCTTGACATCACCACCTGCCCAAGCGCCGATGCGAATGTTCATAGGAGTTTGGGGGTAGTTCTTGCCTCCCAAAGCTTCAGCCTCTTTAAGTTCGCGGAGCATCTTTCCATCCATCCACCATTGAATGCGATCCTTGGTCCAGTCGAGGGTGTAGTTGTGGAACCCATCCTGGGTCGCTGCTGACTCGAAGTCCTTGCCTCGGGTGGGGTCGGTTTGGTTGCCCTTTCCATAGTAGTTGGTATAGGCGCGTGTATTGTTGACACCCAGGAACTCCCAATCGATTTCATCCAGACATTCGGATTGGAGGATAGCGCTAGAAATAATGCCCTGACCAGGCGCGGCCTTTAGGATAAGCTCGAGGCGCCCGAACAGCATGTAAAACTTGGATTGGAGTTGCGCGGAATCGCCCTCTTTGGCGACTGTGAATATGGTACCTTGTTCAGTCCACTTGATGGTGCCTTGGTTCACCTTGTCCCAGATGTCCTTGTTGTAGGTTTCGTTAAAGTTGAATGTCGCGTTGCCGCCGAGTGCAGGCATGTCCGGGCATCCTGTCTGGTTGAGGGGGTTGCAAGAGGTGTATGTTTGCGCTAGAGTGGTCGGGAGAAGCGCCGCAAGGAGGGCGACGGCAGAGAGAGTGGCGGAGATCATGGTAGCGGAGAGTTGCGAAATATAAAACAGCTGAAGGAGTGTGGTGGTGATTGCGCGTATACCAGACGCACGCGATGGGAGACAAGGAATGACAGTGAGCGAAGTGAGCTTCGAAGGAGTGGACTCTCGCGGGGGAGAAAGAAGAACAACGAGGGACGATGCAAAGGGGGAGCACGTCGGCGTGTTTTAGAATCTGGTTTAGGGACGGGAGGCATGCAGATTAAGGAGTCGAAAGAAGGGGGGTCCGTGCGACCCCAATTTCGCGATCCTATTGGCCGAAGCGCAAATCACACACATTTTTCCAACAATAGAATTCGGCGTTGACTCCCAAAGTCTCTTGGGCATGTGACGATCGATAAGGCCAATTGACTTTCCATCTCGCCTACCGCTGCGCAGCTCTTCGCTACCGCTGGCGCTTTGTTGCGATGGAAAAGGAAAATGACGTCGAAGTAACCGTGGGCGCGCCTGGTGGTCACTGATACGCACGCGTGGCGTTCATGGCTGCGATAGGCGCACGATTGGATCGAGCAATTGACATGAAACACAGCCATTCCGTTCCTAGAACTCCGTGGTCCCATCGCTGTGAGGTACGCCCTCCTTGCTGAAGCCTTGATGAAGGCAGAGCTCACAGCTGATAATCACCGGGAATCCTCATCCTATTCACAACTCCGTCTTCAAGCATGTCCTCCCCGCGTCGCCTCACAAGCGATGACCCTCCCTGGTGGCGTGGACTAGGTGCTTCACGTCGCGCTTAGCGCATGTTAGCCCGACGACTGGCTGTTTGACGTCTGTCACTTTGTCAACCTCGCAACAACTCTTCAAAGGTAGTGGGGTGGCAAATGGCTTCGAAAAAAGAAAGGAGAAGAGAAGAGCACTGTCGTGGAACTCGATGGATGTCAGTCCTCCACCTGCTCAGGCTGCACATATTTTCCCCAGTCTAAAGCCGGGCCGCCAAGTGCCAAATGACCCTGCTTTCGATACCTGCCGATGAATAGATTGAGCGTTACGAGTGCTTTCTGGTAGTCTTCAACCGACCACGGATAGTACTCCTGCGCCCATGCGCGATTTGTGCCGTATTCTTTGCTAATGTGCCATAAGTTAGAGTAAATGGGCCAGCGACCTGGGCTCGGCAGCTCGGTTTCGCTGTGCATCTGGAGCAGTCCCTCCAAGACGTCTTTGCATGAACTGAAACAAGCGTTAGCAGCAACCTCACGAATTCAGGTAGGGATAAACGATACACCTTTCCACCTGTCTCGGCGAGCGCGAGAATAAGGTCGCGATCGTCTCCAGTCGGCATCCCATTTGCAGGGTAAAAAGAAAGTGAAGCATCCGCTCGATCCTACTAACCGAACCAGATCGTTGCAGGTACTTGTGTTGGAGTAGCCACCTCTTCATATCTTTAACTTCATGGATCTTGATACACGCCAACTTTGGGAGAACGTATCTAGCATCGTCCATGCCAGACATGATTGCAAGAGTGATCAGCCATCCAGACGTGCTCCCTTCTCGTACTCTGTCCGCATCATGCAGCTCGGTGGATTCACGAGACTGCTCTTGCTTTATTCTTGCAAGAACTTCAAGTCTGGGGCTAGGTAAGGCTCTCAGAGAGTATATCCTTTGGTTTTCTCTACGCACGACAAAGAGCGAGTCATTCAGTGTTGAACTTGCCCCTACACTCTCCGATGAAGCATGACCATTTGTCCGTGTATGCGCTTCATCGGGTGTAAGGATGATTTCATTAGAGGCTGTTTCCTCACCACCCGTGTTCTCATACACAGAAGACAAAGGCTCCGGTTTGAGCTTTTGTAGTGCACCGGACATCAAAAATCTTCCTGCTCTGTTGGTTTCATCCACCTTTTCGTCTTCTCCATCAACTTGCAGCATCCGCCTCTTTGTTTTCCCAGCACCCGACGGGATGTACACCACAGGCCGCTCCCCATTCCCCATCTCACGATTCAATCCTCTTGGTTTCAGTTCTCGTATACCTTCTTCCAGTGCACGCAACTGCGTATACGTCTGCCACACCTGCCGTGTAATTTCCACAACCGCTTTGAGCGACGGACATCCGCGAAACCTGGTCTCGAGCTTTTCCAGCCCTCTGTGCGCGTTCTTGAGTCCTCTTTTGATTTCTGTAATTTCGTCGGCGGAAGTGGCTTCGAGGAGTTCAGTGAGGTAGTGGATGCGTGTGTTTGTTGCTTCGACATATGCACGGATCTGATGCAGCTCACCTGAGATGGTGTGAGTCTTGGGTGGTGGTTGGGGTGCCATGATTGATTGAGGTGGTACTGGGGAGATTGCAGTGAGGGGGAATTTTGGAGTGGAATAAAGTTTGTTTAGGTTGTCTATGAAGACCGTGGTTACGATTACCTACTTTGTCGGTATGGCAGGTCGAGAGACCCAGAGTTGGGGTACACTTCGTCTACGGTTTCCCTTCTACTCCACTTCAGCCATCCTATTTGACGGCTGGCTTGTATACAATGTGTGCTAGTCTTGCGGTACACCTACTGTACCTGTGAATCTGGCGATGACGTCAGTAATATAATGGGCTGATGGTTGCATTCCCGGCCCAGACCATCATCGCCCACGAGAATCGAAATTAATATTTCAAAGGGTGGTACATGAACTTCTGCAAATTATTGGCTGAGCCTGAACCACTTCCTTCGAAAAGGGTGCGGAATTTATTGTTTCGAGATAAGCTGGTGTGCCTGCGTCCTGAACAGGGTAAGCTAGTAATTAGCGGAGAACCAGGATCTGTTTGTAAATGGCATGCATGCACTGCGGAAATTTATACTAATAAATACGAGCCCATGGTCAATTAATTTTGGAGAACACGAGCAATTGTTGCAAGTATGGGTGGAAGAACGCAAGGTCTTTGCGAATGTGTACCTCAAAATGCCTGGCCGTTTTAACTTTACCGCGCGTGCTGGGTCGTTCCCATGTCATACTGTATCTTAGATAAGTTGGACTAATTTTATGTTTCCAACTGCTAGCCTTACCCCTTCCCGCTCTTACTTGCTGTGAGCGTTATTGCACTCATTCCTGCTCATTAGGCCGAACTTATTCAGCTTTCACCTTACCCTTTTATTTGATCACTTTATACTCGAGGTAGGTCTTTGAGTTATGCCAGTCTTCATCTTCCCCAACGACGAGCAAGTTAGTCTGTAGCTCAATGATACCAGGGGGTAATATCATTTTGGCACACAAGACATCTTTTACATCGAATAAGTTATCAATAGTGGATGGGGCCGATATGCCCTTCTGCACAATGGATTAGTATAGGTGCATAATTTCAACTCGTTGTATCATCTACGGTATCAGTCGGTCACAAGAATTGTGCGCGAGGGTTAGATCCCTAGCTATAGTCTTGCCGACAGATCATATCTAATTTAAAACCAATTCATTACCGATAAATTTATGCAAAGACATTGCTTTCTACTGTGTACAAATAATCCAGCGGCAAAAAACATAAGTAAATCTGGTATAGATCTAACCGCCACTAGTACTGTTTATCAGCGGGCCCTAGACAGGATATCACGCGAAGGTCATCATTGCCGCTGCCAACACTGCGGTGTCACCATGTAGCGGATTCGACGTTCGTGCGCTCGATAGGACGCTCGGATGTACAATGGATACGTCCTATTCCAGGAAACACCTAAATTTGGCAGCAAAAAAAAACCTTAACAAAAGTGAGGCCACTGCCGAAGCATCTCAACACCTTACATAATCACGCCTCGGAACCGCCTTACACAATCAACAACATGCAAAATTTAGGCGATATTTTGAGGCGCATGGGAAACAGAAAAGTTATTAATAGATGGTGTTTTTAGTTATTGTGGCTGTTGGTGTTGAGTAATGTTGCCGAATACTACCCATCTTCGACCATACACATTGCAACGCGGCTCATCTCGATTCAAAGGCTTCCGAATTTCGACTTTGAGACGCTGTGAAATATCAGACATTTCTGACACTTGGATTTCTATTCCCTTCACTAGTGCATTCTGAAGGAGCACAGTAAGCACATTACACGAATAAGTTCTTGCAAACCTTTGACTCTTGACGCTTGAGGTATGAATCGCATTGTCACAAGAACCAGATTGACTCAAATGTTCGAGAGTCATTTTTGAACGATTCACCATATGTAGGTGGTGGGAAAGTGAATGGTTTAGGTGATTGTGTTTATCAACGCTTTTCTGGAACATTTAGTTACGCGAATCATGTTTGTGGTAGTATTACTCAAGTGCTCACCGACAAGTTCCTTTTACAGTATTTATTTAGGGAATCCTTATCATATACCCAAAACAGCTTTATAAACAAAAGAATTGCAAATTCATCAAGGGGAGCTCATTCGTTTACGGTTACCTGAAATCCAGTTCATGCCCGCTAGGATAATTGGTCTCAAAACTGATTACTGTATTGAGGGTGCTCTCTTTACAAAAAGTGAGTAATAGGGTGTAATTTCTCGTAGCGTAACCTACTACAGAGTAGGCCTTGTCATATCAGCCTAGTAGAAGGGGAGGGTGTTATTTTTTGAGTTGAGTCGTCACATGAACGACCAAGTAATTGCGATACTCCTTTGTGCAGCATTTTGTTGCGTTGGTAGAACTGTACAATCAGATACCCAACCACCAGATTGCTTTGAACAGTCCTTGTTTAACCTTGGTAGTCTTAGAGGTGGAGGGGCACCGTAGTGAAACAGGATGCGCACCCGAAGGGTACCATGGATCGCTCCATAGAATCATGGTACACTCACGCACTGATACACATGCGGAAAGAAGCTTGGCCACATAACGCAATATATTAAGCTCGACCCCCAGCGCCCTTTTTTCTCCTGTATGGGAGCCAAAAATTCACCCAGTCTATTCGTGCCAGCAGCCGCAGCCGCATCTTCGTTTCATCTCCTCCCTTACCCAGCAACCAATCCTTCCTCCTCTCCTCAAAAGCTCTCGATGACTGTCGGTGTACATGAGGTCCGAGAACGAGGTAGCGGATAAAAAAGAGATCGGATCAACCAGTGATGATAACTTACTAAGTGTTCTGAGGTTGATAGAGAGAGGGAACAACGAAGAGGCCTAAAGAAGATGATGTGCGGGTCAGCCAAATGCCAAGTGGGGCGCCCTATTAAGGTCAGAAACGGAAGGGTTCTCATCATTGGCCAAAGCCTCATATTGCCAGCAGCTGCGCCGGCAAAAGGTTTTCTTCATCCCAAAACTCTTTTGGGAAGGATGAAGACATCTAACCAGCCATGATGACCGATGATGACACTTGTTCTGAGGTATAGTGGCGCGGCGAAGGTTGTGTTGTTGGCTGATGGAATATGAAACCGCAGACTGTAGTGCCTCGAAGGATGCAACGTGTGGCGAGGAGAAGCAGTTATAGACAGACTTGAAGGCTAGGGCTGAAAGTGAAGTTGGTGATCCATTGGTAACAGCAACGAAAATGACATGTATTGATGAATAGAAGATGTTATACTTTAGAAGAAATAGCTGTGGTTATTGGTTGAACTGAGGAATAGAAGAGGCAGGGAGAAGTAGAAGGAGAGTGCCCTTATGTACATGGCATTGAGCGTTGACCTCTGCTCCACTGTACTTGCTATATGAATTATATGAATATCTGTAGGTCTTTCTGACTTATTAGCTTACCACTTCAGGTACGTATCCTAAGGGTTTCCATGAACGACGTGGGTGCGACTGGCAATATGAGGGAAGAGCGGAAGAAACGTAAGTTGAACTGGAAGGGGCAAAGCTACAAATGCTCTATAGAGCACGTCTGGGGTCCATAACCACGCAAATGGCCTTTTTCACGGCCACAGGCTCTGAACTAGCTGAGATCGGGATCACTGAGCTAGGACTAAATTGCATCTAGGGTTAAGGACCCAGAACTAGTGCCTGTCTGGGGTCCTTGAACCTAGGGAGAGCTTTTACGATAGAAGAGAGCTCATACGATAGAGGGGAGGGTGACCACTGCCTTCGTCTCCGCTGATACTGAACAGCAAGCTCAGGAGATCGTGGGCAGTGATGAGTGAACCTGATGGTTCAGACGTTAAAATAAGGGAATTGTCTAGAGGGATTACGATAGGCATTTTCTAGGTAGTCGCATAGTCCGACTGGAGTGAGGGATTCGTGCGTGGCCGTGGGCCGTAATGTTCTCCGATAGCTTTGTCTCAATGATATTCTGTGACGTACCGGTACCGGTAGTCGCAGTTGAGCCACAAAGCCACAGATTTTGATCGGTTCACAATCGGCCCGCTGGAGAGTAGGACGCGCGAACCCTCGTCGCTTCGTACACAGCACACGCTGAGGCTTATTCGATGGGGGAATATTAACTTAACCAATGATTAACGACGGCGAGCTCCACCAAGGTCGCTTTAAACCAGGGCCAGTACCAGCGCCCAGAACCAGATCTCGTCATCCTGTTCTTGCTTCTTGTTTTTGGATAGGGTCGTTTACCTGCTTTTTGTCTTCTGTAAACCGTCAAATTAAGGGACAAAGTAGCCTCATCAAAGAGAGTCCAATTCTTCCCGTTGGCTCAGCAATATTTAAGCAGTGTACCGGCAGACTAGTAGTCAAGTGGGTAACCATTAGTGAATCCCTGCTGTTGTATTGTTTTGACAATTTTTTAGGAGCTGCCTGGAGAAGAAATAAACCAAGTAAATAAACCAAGTAAAAAGTAGTTCCTTGAACTAATATGCTTAAAAGGAAAGGATAATAAATAAACACGACTGGGGACGGTGATTTTTAGCACACCTCAGAGGCGAAACCTACAAATCAAGACTACCTGTGTTGCCCGTATCTCAAAATAGCAGAGAGAGAGAGATGAAAGAAAACATTTGTTTAATTAACAGGGTGGAGTATATCTTGGGGTCTAGAACAGGGATGCTGGAAAGGGATTTCTCCCCTTTGTAGAAAGGCAAAGTCGGTGACCTTCCTGAGAGTACCTAAAAATGCTCAATGCTAGCACAGCAACTACGTGTAAGTAGATGAGCCTGGTGACGACAGATGTGATGAGAAAACAGACATGGAGATTCTCATTCCTATTCACCTCCCCAATCCAGCAACCTCCCCACATCCCGAAATCAAGACACTAGCAACTTCTACGGGGGCATTTCGGAGAGTCTAGCGGAGGAGTGAATTGATCGACCAATCGGAGGCTGTGCCTGGCTCGATTGCCCCTTGTTCCCCCGCACCCGCACGTTTTCCCCGCATCGAAAAACGTCGACACGATCCAGAATCTACTCCGTCATTTCGGTGTGTGCTCTACCGAAAGCATTGCGAGATTTTGGGACGGCAATTGAACATGGAAGATTGCTCGGAGCTCCCATGGTTGTAGCCTCGGTTGGGTTCTATGTGTCTATAAAAGTCGAGATTCGTCCCAGTGTTTCTTTTTTTTTGGCCCCATTGGTAGATGATATATATCTCGTTATTGTTGCCAATATGAGGTTCAATTTACCAGTCGTCGTGGCCTTGTTTTCTGTATTGTGTTCAGCTATCCCTTACGAAGAATACATCCTCGCCCCCCATTCAAGAACGCTCTACCCTGTATCTGTACACAGCTCCAATGGATCAGTGAGCAACCCGGAAAGCCTCACATCTTCATCGGGCAATTCCGTGTTCCAAGGCGACTCTGCGACGGCGTACGACTTTGGCAACAATATTGCAGGTGTCGTAACATTAACAATCGGATCCGTCTCAGACTCAGACCAGTACATTGGCGTCACATTCTCCGAAAGCTCACTCTGGGTGTCTAACAAGTCCTGTGATGCAACGGCAGACGCTGGGAAGGATGAAACTCTCTGGTTCAAGCTGGATGGTCCGGGAAGATACACAGCGCCACGGGAGAAAGAGCGAGGAGGATTCAGGTACATGACGTTGGTTCACAACGGTACCGGAAGTGTGGAAGTGACTGCTGCTGAGGTTCACTTTACTGCTATGCCCCACTGGGAAGATGATGCCATTCGTAACTATACTGGGTACTTCCATTCAGATGGTGAGTTTGAAGCCCCCCCCCACAAAAAAAAATAATAAATAAATAAAAAACTACGCTTGCAGGGCTGATTTGTTTTCAGACGACCTTCTAAACCGCATCTGGTATGCAGGAGCATACACCAACCAACTCTGCACAATCGACCCAAATTACGGCGACGCTTTGATACACATTTTCCAAATCAACTCTTCGATTTCGGATGCTGTGAATGTCACATGGTTCAGCAACTACACAATCACCAACGGAACGTCTTCGTTGGTTGATGGCGCGAAACGAGACCGGATCGTATGGGCTGGAGGTGAGACTCTCATCTTTGCTCGTCACCAATTCTATTTCCAACTTGGCTAAACGAGCACAGATATGGCGATCGCTGTTCCCGGCGTGGTCGTCTCAACTAATGATGTCATTAGCATCGAGAACTCGCTCAATTCCCTATTCGATATTCAAAACCGCGCCAGTGGACAGTTGCCCTATGCTGGTCGTCCGTTTCCTACAGCACTATCGTTCACGTACCATCTTTATACGCTAATTGGAGTTGCGGACCATTTCTTGTACACGGTAGAGTCTACCCGCCAGTGTACTCTCTAATCTTTACTGACAATGCTTAGGGCAATCTTGAATATGTGGCGTCGCTCTGGGATCAGTGGAAGCTAGCGTTGGATTTCTCATTAAGTTTCATTGATGAAAGCGGCATGATGAACGTAACATCGCCAGCCGATTGGCTCAGATTTGGAATGGGTGGACACAACATTGAAGTGAGTAATTAACCCCAACCCCCGATTTGTCTACTACGCCTACAGACAAGTTTGGGATAAAACTCTAACTAACTGTGTAGGCAAATTCGATTCTATACTACACCATCAACCAGGGCATTAACCTCGCCAAAGCCCTCAACGACACCGAACCAATCTCTTCCTGGCAGACAATCGCCGACACTATTAAATCCGCCGCTAATGCAGCGCTCTGGAATGAGGCGGCGGGGATGTACACTGACAACGAAACTACAACTCTGATGCCCCAAGACGGAAACTCGTGGGCTGTTGTCTCCAACCTCACACTGAATTCCTCACAGGCGGCATCCATCAGCGCAAACCTCGTCAACCGCTGGACTCCGTACGGCGCTCCAGCCCTCGAAGCTGCAGATGCGATCTCGCCCTTCATATCGGGCTTTGAGCTCCAAGCACACTTTCTCGCGAACAATGCGAGTGCAGGGCTCGACTTGATGAGACTGCAATGGGGTTTCATGCTCAACGATCCGCGAATGACGAATTCAACATTCATAGAAGGTTATTCGTCGACCGGCGAGCTGCACTACGCGCCGTACCTCAACGATGCACGTATATCACATGCTCACGGGTGGGCCACCGGACCAACATCCTCGCTCACTGCCTATGTGGCGGGTATCCAGCTTCTCAGTGCTGGAGGAAAGACGTGGCGTATTGCGCCTGCTCTTGGAGACCTTAAGCTCGCAGATGCAGGGTTTAGTACGGCGCTTGGTTTCTTTGCTGCAAAGACGCAAGTCAGCGACGCCGGGTGGCAGTTGGATTTGGAGGCGCCAGAGGGCACAGATGGAGAGGTTAAGTTTCCCTCCACGTCGTGTGTGGGGCAGATTTTGATGCAGGAAGTTAATGGGAGAGGTGAAGATGTTTCGATTATCGTTCCAAAGGCAGATGCCGAACAGGTCAGCACTACAAATGTAGCAGGTGGGAAGTGGAAGGCGACATTCACCTGTACTTAATTTTCGAATCTAAAAGATTCAATGAATGAGGGGAGGCCTCAACAACAATACTAGATGGTGCCATGTCACTTCCGGGAGTCATTTTTTTACATACCTTGTCCCTATTTTTACATTGTAAGACTGCCATACCTGTCCCCCATTTGCCTATCTTTCCATGTACTTGCGCATGGAGGGAAAGAAAGACGAATCTAACCTCGGCAAAGATGATGGTACACAAAAGAGGTAACATGTCTCTTGCGCGGACATATGGAATGGAATGATCCCGAACAACCGCTACCAGGGTTTTGTATCCAAAGGGGGGACATTGTTCACAAAGTAGCTCGTGGGGTCCCAGCAAAGAAATTTATTTTTTTTTCAAAAAAAAAGGGTCAGTTCGAGTCTGTTCAATATTTCCACCTCTCGTTAATGAAAGACATTGCAGGGCAAGGCAAACGACGGCATCCAGTGGTTAGAAAGGCTCCACAAGTTTACAGTTGTCTGCAATTTATGCTTACCTCTGCGCCGGGCTCTTCAATAAGCATTCGGGAAGGGCTGTTCAAGCGGCATGGAAGAATAGCAGTGTTGCTGCAGCGAAGGACTCCTGCTGTGCTCCATCATCTGCCGTGAGCCTTGCGCATAGGCGCTGGCGTAACATAAACACATACACACACAGAAAGAAAGGCAATTGGTGAGGTTGTTCCTCCAAGACGTCCCCTCCACAACAGGACTCGAGGTGTCACAAGCGGGCAATTTACCCAAGACCCTGAACAAGAACCATGCAAATGAACTGCAACGATCTGCCCCGCGTCACAAGAACAGCAAACGTGTTCGCGAGGGGTTCCCGCATCTCTGCTGCTGCGCGCGCGCGCGATCTGGAGGTCAGAGGGTGCTGCTGGCGTGATCGAGTTGGAGCGTCAGTCACCTGGATAGGCGTTGCATCTCATGGACATCGCGTGAGAGCTCGGCGGTCGCCGTGCAAGCTGGGCAACTCCACATAAACCTCCACTCCTTATGCACAAGGACGATTTGCTTCCCATTGACGATGTTTTTTTCCGACCTACCTGCACAATTACTTTTGAAGAGCACAAACCACGCACCTCGCACAAGGCACAACGCTGCATACTATCGGACCGTGATTGAGCAACCTGTGAAGGGGCTCCGAGCGCCAAAGATATTGGGGAAACAACAAGGGTTCCTGTGAGGGGCCTCGTGCCATCGAACGACTGCAGCGAAAAAGGCTCTGATATCAAGATACTCACAAACAGCACGTTCCTCGTGCTTGGGCCTATATAACCCCCTCGGACGAGACGGTCAAGGGAGGCACTGAGAAAGTTACTGCATGCTTGAGAAGAAGTTGCATGATATCGCTACTGTTGAACAGAACCCCCTGGTACACAATGTCGAGCAACCAAACGAACACAGACGACATGGACACGAGCATTGGGCACAGGAATAGCAGCCTCGCCATTGCCGTCATCCTGCCTGCACTGTTTGCCATTGTGCTCATAGTGCTAGTCGCGATGTAAGTCTCGGCCCCCACACGCCCTATGGACAGCCTATTTGATGCTATGGCATTTGCTGATTCGCATCTGGGCGCAGCTCGTTCCTTATTCCGCGCCTCACGGGCGACAACAACCCCGCCGCCAGAGAAGAGCGCAGGCAGAAGCGGCTAGCAAGACTGGACAAGGTGGTGAAGGCACAGCATTGGGTTGATTGGGCGAAGAAGCAGAGGGACGAGCACCCGGAGGCGGCGGCGCCGGTGCACGCGCTGTGGTGAGTTTGCCGGAGCCCTAACCCACCCGTTGGATCGATCCTCGTTGTGGCGGCAGACGCCGACATGGTGGTGATTCTTGCCCGCATGTTTGCTGATGGATGCACGTAGTGTGATCTGCCTTGACGAATTCGACGACGCGGCCCAGATCCGGGGCCTTGGCTGTCTGCACGTCTTCCACCAGGAGTGCCTCGACGACTGGTTTGGCCGATACAACAACTACTGCCCGCTGTGTCACCGGCCCATCATCCAGGGGCTGAAGCACCACAAGGAGGGCCGGGCTGCCCCGGCGGAGGTCGGTTTTCTAGTGTGAAGACAGCGCAGCAGCACAGCAGCACATCAGCACAGGAGCGCAGCAGCGCCAGCGACAGCGACAGACACAGCGGATACACGGCGATGCAGAGGGTGGCGAAGACGGTTTGGTGGTGGGCTTTGTGGGCTGTGGGCTGTGGGCTGTGGGCCAGCGGAAGCGTTCCGGATCGGCACCCCCACCTTCCCAAGACAGCGCCGGAGCGGGAATCCCGACCTCTTGGCAGCGGATGGCGGTGCTGGGAATAACTCGGGGCTAAGCCGCGTTGGTTTGGACGCAGGACGGAGAGGCAATGGTCGGGAGCGCGTCGGAGGGCTACAGAGAGGCGCCAGGACAGGCGTGCAGGGCACTGCTGGCGCGGAGCAAGGGCTGGATACGGCTCGCAGCACATAGCGCGGCGGCGCACATAGTTGCAAAAGCAGTAATCGAGTGTGTACGGACGGTCCCATGTTCTTTGCATGCGGCGGGATCGCTCATCGGCGATGCACCACAAGCCGGTGGCCACAGATGCAGTGCCGACGGCGCGTGGCTGGTGGGGGCTGCGTGCGTCGTCGGCTGGTGCAGGCGGGAGTGTCCTCGCTAGCGCCCGCCGCACGCCTTTCTGGCCGCTCTGGCCGCTCCCCAGGCGCCATCAGGGTCGGGGTCGGGGTCGGGGTCAGGGTCGACGTCGACACGGCTTTTGAGGTTTGCCATGGCGGACACGCAAAAGCAATGGCAGGCGCGCCAAGCGCAACCAAGCACGCACGGCAGAGGCAGAGGCTTCTGGTCCTGTGCTGCCGCGCGCTGCAAGGGCCTCGGTGCGTGGGGCTCGGCGCGCCGGATCCGGGCTAGCGCTGGTGGGGCTTGGCACAGAAACATCACACCACCTCCAAGGTGGTCTGATGTCGCCCTCACAGTGGCCCTCATGGCCGCTCCCATCTCGACCGCCTGCGTCGTCCAGTGCACCGCCCAATCCCAATGCCCTCGTGTGTGCGCCCCTAGCCTGCCCAAGTCTAGAACAGCTCCCAGCTCCACGTCCACGGCGAACGAAGCTCGCCGCTGCCCTGAAAGCAAATCCCCAACTGCCGCCCGCCGCCGTGCAATCGCTCGTCGTCTCTTAAGAGTCGGCAGGCCCCAGCATCGTGGACCGTGAAAGCCCCCCCTCGCCCAGGCCCGCTCCCAAAGCCTCTCCGCAACCTCGCACATTGACCACGGCTGCTCCAGGCGCGCTGCAGTGTGTAGGCAGATCCGCTCTCGAGTGCGGAGGCAGCTCGAGCTTATCTATCCTCGTTCCAGCTCTGTTCCAACGGCTGCGTCGGCCAATCAGTCACTTAGGCAGTTGACTCGGCCACGTCGGCAGTCCTAGTTGCCCCGAAATCTCCTGATCAACGCCTGATCTTTTCCCCTCCACGAAACCGTCCCCCTGACCACGCTCACCATGTCTCTTAACTGGAATTCCTTTCTGAACGATGGCCTCACTCTATCCAACGAGCAGTGGTCCGATATCTCGCCAACAACAGACGCCACGTTGCTATCGCAAATGCCAAAGCCGAACACAAGCCGCTCGTCGAGCTCTGAAGTGGAGGACGCCAACAATTTCGGATCCGTCCTGAATGCTACTACGGCTGGCCCGTACTTTGACGACAATCTCTTCGCCACAAACGACTACTTCCTCAGCGACAACGAGCTCCTACAGCCCTTTGGCACAATCATCGCCGGCGGTGGGTCAACCTCCGAGTCGTCGCCTGAGCCGGCCTTCAGCATGAGTCCCACCGAGTTCGCCCAGAATGCCGATGCCTCGACAAGCCTGACCTCGGCCTCTTCGAGGTCCAACACCTCACCTCCCTTGCTCCCATTACAAAGGCAGGCGCTCCCGCGAGCAAAGACATTCCCAAATCCCAGCTATGAATCAATGTTTCCTAATAATCTCGAATCCGGATTCGTCGAGGACCTCACCTTCCCCGGCGGCCCGGAATCTCTCAAGCCGAGCACTGGGGCTGATCCTCTCTCGGGAACCATGACACTAAAACGAAGTAAGCAAGATTCTGATATCTTGTCCGCCTGCTGGACGTCGCCGCTGTGCCCAAACCACGACCTCAATGGCCAAATCCCCAACTCGGCCAACTGCGGAGGCGGCTGTGCTCCGTTTTTGTTTGCTGATGAGAGTACCCTTCCAACCCCAACCGTGAACTCGTTCCCTGCAGCAACACAAGCCCAGGTTCAGGCCAAGGCTCAGGCCCAGCCACAAGAGGTCATTGCTGAGGATGGGATAGTAGAGATCCAGCCGCGATCTAGAAAGCGGACCGAGAGCGAGGCATCGTCCCATGAGCCACAAGGACGCCAATTCCCAATCAGAGGCAACACTGAAACCATCCCGCGGGTAAAGAGCGAGAAGCCTTCATCCCCGCCCGAGCGAACACTAGCACAGGTCAAAGAAACTCAGGCCAAAGAAGAGGCAAAGCCCAAATCCCGCCGCAGGCTACCGCACAACCAGGTCGAGCGCAAATACCGCGAGTCACTAAATACCCAACTCGACTCCCTTCTCCGTGTTGTCCCGTCACTGCAGCAAAACCAACCGCCTTGCGATGGCGCTGACATTGAAGATCTTCCCGCGCCGTCCAAGCCTAGCAAAGCCATCATCCTGGCCTCGGCAACTGCTTACATCAAGCAGATGGAAAAGGACAAGAAGAGCCTTGCCGACGAGAACCAGGTCCTGCGGACACGGGTCAAGGCCTTGCAAGCGCTAATCAAGTGCGATGACTGCAGTCTGATGCAGTATGTCATGGATCTCAAGATCAACCCTCAGAGCGGATAGTGCTCTGTTTGCTTGTTTGTTCTTTGTACATTTCTTGGTCGGCTTGAATACGAGCGCATACGTCCCTTTTGGGGCAACTTGTACAGGAATCGCTATGCATCAACTACAAGGAGTTCTACGGCGTTCAACTGGCTGATTGATATGTCTGGCTAGACGTATCTTGAATGGGTTGGTGCGATTTGAAACAAAAAAAAACCCCCCGATTCTGTGGACTTTGCTCCCAGCACCATGGCACTTTACAGGGTTCGAGAGGTTTTCTTGAACCCTTTGGTTCTCCTCCCCTCATTGGTCCTTTCTCACTATGCTTTAATGATGGAACGAGTGAGGTGACATTCTGGCGTTTTTGGTGGTAGCACGACCTTAGACACATGGTCAAAGGCGTACGGATTGTCACCCCGCCTGTAGGCGATGTTTTGTAGCTTACCATAGTCAATTATACTTTGACCCCCAAAGCCCTATGTGGCCATTTTGAATATGCGCTATGTATCACGAGAATGAAGGGGTGTGGATAAAGCCGTAGTTGTATCATGGGCAAAAGCATCTGAGAATAGCAGAAGAATCTTGGAAGAGACGAAAGTGTGCTCAACCACTTCCCTTGTACACTGGTACGGAACAACTTTTATACAATCAACTTTCTGGCCCTAATCACAGTAGACGTGATTCTTACCTCCACTGCTACCTTTCCTAATCTTGTTTTTTTTTTTTTTTTTTTTTTTTTT